>JASDQU010098739.1:1862-11887 GCA_032191745.1 Picea mariana
ATTGGTGATGTGCATGGCATCGCTTGTCTTCTAGCTTGGTATGAATGTGCCATTTTTGAGAATCTGTCTACCAAAACAAATATGGAATCACTCCCTTTTTTAGTTCTAGGCAATCCAAAAACAAAATCCATACTGATTGCATCCCATGACCTTTCTGGAATTGGTAACGGCTGATAAAAACCAGTGTTCTGTTGTCTTCCTTTTGTATACTGACAAATTCTGCATTTGTTCATGAACTTCTTCACTTCTCCTCTCATGCTTGACCAATAATATGAATTGTGCATTCATGCAAATGTCTTATCGTGGCCAAAGTGTCTAGTTAAACCTCCATTATGTTTCTCTTTTAGTAGATTGTCTCTCATTGAGCATTTTGGAATGCATTATTGGCTTCCCTTGAACATTAATCCATCCTAGATCAAATATTTAGTCCATGGGCTTCTATCTCCCAAAAAAGGATTCTTGCATGCCTCATAAGCTTCTTTAAAATCTGCATCTTCTTTATACATCTCCTTGAGGTGCTAGAACCCCAAAGTCTCCACTTGGAGTTCCTGTAAAATAAAACTTCTTTTGATCAAAGCATCTGTGACTTTGTTAGCAGTTCCAACAATGTTTTTAATAAAAAAAAAGTAAAATTCTGCATAAATTCTACCCATTTTGCATGTTTCTGATTCAACTTTTCTTGCCTAGTAATAAATTGCAAAGCTTGAATCACCGCATAAAATTCCTTGTCATACATGGATTAATTTTTCTTGGCATCATTTAGTTTCTCACTAAAATAAGCAACTGGCCTATTGCCCTGACTCAAGACTGCTCCAATAGCTAATCCACTTGTATCACATCTCACCTCAAATGTTTTTCTAAAATCTGGCAAGACCAGAATTGGTTGCTCTGTGATTTTCTCCTTCAACATTTTGAAACTTTTTTCAGCTTCCTCTGTCCAACTGAAGGACTTGTGTTTCTTCCTCATAGTGTCTAGCATGGGTGCACATATGCCACTAAAATTTCTGATAAATTTCCTATAAAAGATCGCTAACCCATGAAATTTTTTTACCTCAAACATGTTGCTCGGCGATGACCATTCTCTGATCGCTATCACTTTTTTTGGGTCCATCTTCACTTCATTTGAAGAGATCATCAAACCCAAATATATGAGTTCCTTCTACATAAAAGAACTCTTCTTAAGATTTATCAACAATTTCTCTTACTCCAACCTTTCCATCACTGATGTCAAATGTCTTAAGTGTTCTTCCTTTTTCTTGCTAAAGATTAGTATGTGATCCAGATACACTATGAAAAAATTGCCTATGAAGTCTTTCAACACTTCATTCATTAAACTCATAAATGTTCTTGGTGCATTTTTCAACCCAAACAACATGACCAACCATTCAAACAATCCTTCATTTGTATTGAATTATATTTTCCGTTCATCTCCCTCTCTCATTCTTATTTGATGATATCCGCTCTTCAAGTATATCTTGGAAAAATAGCTTGTGCCACTCAAACAATCCATCAAATCATTCATCCTTGGTAAAGGAAATCTATACCTAATGGTTATCTTATTCATGGCTCGAGAATCTATACACATTCTCCATCCTCCATCATTCTTTGGACTTAATATAGTCGATACTGCACATGGGCTTAGGATTTCCCTGACTAACCCTTTATCCAAAATCTCCTGGACTTGAGTTTTGACCTCCTCATTCTCTCTAGGTGTCAACCTATAAGTTTCTTTTTTTGGTAAACTAGCTTTTGGAATAAGGTTAATATGATGGCTTATGCTCCTAATGGGTGGAAATGAGTGTGGTAACTCATCCACAACTATATCAACAAAGTTTTCTAACAATTCCTCGATTTCTATAGGAAAGTCGTCTACTTAAGTATTTATAAGGATAACTCTCAGCTTCCTCACTACAACAAACTGCATTGCTTTCTCCTTCTTGACTTCATTCAAGAGTTCCTTCCCACTCATGAGAAGTATGTTTGAACTAGCTTCTTTATTTTTCTCTTTGTTTTTTATGGGTAACAACATATGTGTTCTACGATTGTTCTCTATGGTATAGTTATTCTTCCTTCCATCATGACTACCTTCTGGTCATACTACCATGGCCTCCCCAATAAAATATGACAGACATCCATAGGAATTACATCACACAATATTTCATCTTTATAACCTCCTATTTTAAATTCAACTTGGCATTGTTGACTTACCATGACTTGATGTCCTTTCTGCAACCACGATACCTTGTATGGATTTGGATGTGCAGTTTTCTTTAGCTCTAGCTTCTCCACCATCTTCGTGGATACTAGATTGTCAATGCTCCCACGGGTCAACTACTTCAATTTTCCTATGATCTGATGGTCCAGATCACATCGGGGGTTCTCCCTTTGAGAGTTTCCACCATCTGTTTAGATTCTCCTGATGCTCAAATATTCGATGTATGTGGATCTACGCCACTTGTCACCCCAGATCCAACGACTGGAATGATTTTGCGAGTTCGCGTTTCATGAATTCTCACAAATTTTCCCTTTGAATTTTCTTCTCTGCGAATAAGTGAAATGATGATTTGCTTCCGCGTGTCCTCTGAATCCAATGGCCCAAATATTATTCTGGGACTTCAAGTCTACGTGCTCTGAAATTTTTAGTTCTAAAATTGAAAACTTACTTCAGCATTTCCCGGAGTGTGAGATCTATTGACAAGTGTCTCCTCACAGATCAACAACTCACGGCCCTTCGACTCTCCGAGCTCCAGGTATTTCAACTCTCAAACTTCCACCTTCCTCTAGATATTTTGAGCTGCCGACATGTACCCTCCTGGATTCAACGGTCCTGATATGCTCCGGCTCTTTGGCTTTCCATGCTCCAAAAGTTTCAAGTCTCAAACTTGACTCCTTATGAACTCGTGATATCTGATGGTTCACACTTGATCAATCGAACAACTGAGATTCCATCTCGACGTTCCGAGACTCTGGACTTCTGGAATCTCAAGTTTCAAACCACTCTCCCTCTTGAGCTTATAAAAACCAACGACTATGATTCCTCCTGGTGATCTAACACTTAGTCTTTGACTCCAATGATCTGATGGCGCATATATATCTCACTGTTTGGATGGTGGAGATTCTATTCGGCGTGTCTCGACTCCGGATATCTCAAGTTTCAACCCGAATAGCTTCTCTCCTCGATACACAAAGTACTAAGGTTTGAGCACTTCCTTCTGATCCGATGACTGTCAATCTTATTCCCTATGATCCAACGATCACGGTCGTTCTTCCTCCTGATCTTCTGATATCTCTCCGCCTTGGAAGATTTATTCTCTTTCAAAGGTTCCAAACCTTTGTTCTCTTGACAAATCTATCTCTGGGATCTTGTGAAAACTCGTGAAAGTGTTATCCCTTCTGATATTCTATCCCTAAAAGGTTTTTTATCTCCCACATGCACTTTGCGTTCTCACGATTTCGAATAACTCAGTTCAAATGATTTTCTTGAAAAGAAAATGATTCTCACCCACCTGGAGTTCTTTTGCACTGGTTCTTCGAAGCTTGTTGACTTATTAACACTATACACACCTTGCACCTGGTCTGAGTTTCTCTGATTCTCTCTGAACTTCTCTGAGTCAATCCTAGACTCATTCGATGCACTCCTTGCATTCAAGATGTAAACCTTGCATACAAGTATCAGAAGAGAAATGATTGAAACTTAACTAGCTTCATCACGAACTCATACAGTTATATCTCGAACACTCATACATGAAATGAACTACAAAAAAGCATACAAACAGAATAACATTCATTCAATCACACATGAAATGAACACAGTCCAAGGATTTGGGATAATTTCTATCTGCTCTATTCATTCATGAAAAACAAAATACATAGTGTTTCGGCTACTCTACTCTGCTCTACTACTCTTTCTATTCTATCTTATGTTCTATTTGTTCCAATACAATACTGATCTATTACAATGCAACAATGAACTATCTAAGGACCGGATCCACTATCTCTCTCATCCTGTACTAAAATCTATCATTTCAAAATTCAAATCTATTACCTACTCGGTCCTATTAGAATAACTACTAGTTATTTCCAGATAGAGTCGACACTCCATATCTGCAATTCTTACAGTCCTTCAAGACTTTACAAACAAGTTACATTTAAAAATGTCGTTTACAAAAATATCTCAACAACCTCTTAAATTGTGAGTTAAATGCTTGATTTGAAACTCTGTCATTGTTGAGATGTCATTCGTCTTCCTCCACGTGCGTGTTGTTGACTTTGAAGGCGATGCTTCTGCATCAAGATTGCAGATTGGTTGGAGTATTCATATCTCAAAAATTTTCCAAGGAATGGTAAGATTATCTTCACTTTATTTAGAGATCAAGGTGGTAACTTTGATAGACTCCTTTTATATCCTTTAGATGGAGAAAATATGGAACAAAAGGAAAATTGTCAGGAGGATGGGGCACTGCGGCCTTGGCCAATGGTTATGTCAGGTCCCCATAATATTGACTAGTTTTCCAAGATCACTTAAATTGTTCCATGCCATTATGACACATATCACAACAAGATTGTAGAATGGCTAGAGGATTCATACAGAAAGAATGTTCAAGGGAATAGTAAGGTCATGCTTGATTTGTTTTTAAATGGTGATTATAAAGGTAAGTATGATGTATTTTTTTCATATTTTGATACACTTCCATTTTTGTTAATAATATTCAATTTTGTTTTCATTGGAAGATTGGAGTTACTCCGATGGTTACATTGGATGCATGAATTCACTTAGTATTTCAATTGGTTTACATCTATTATATGAAGTAGTTATGAATTCTTAATTAATATATATCATCTTAGTAAGGTACATGGTTGAGTTACATAGGAGTTGTATTTATTGAAAATGGTGAAAACTTGATGTGATGCTTGACCTGGACTGAGCCTGACTTGACAAGATACTAATGGAGACTAAATTAGATCTCTTCCCACTCCTATGATTGTACTTATGATAATGGGATTCTTATTAATCTTTATCTATTATTTTCTTATTGAAAATTACACTTAAGCATTGCTTGAATATTAATTAAGTAGAGTAGATTATTATTTTCACTATGATGAATTGATGATTAAGTATGTTAATAATTCTAGTCTTGAATAGCGGTGCATGGTTGAATTAATGGGATTTATATACTTCCTTCTTCCTCAAAAAAGTTGTTAGTCTAGAGACCTTAAGTGGTCAAAATCAATCGGATGAATCCTGGAATTGAGCGTTTCTTATGTGTCTTGAAGGTCCTAACCATGCAAGATAGGTTGGGCATGTAGTTTCCTTATGTTATCATTTTGAGATATGGTTGATTGAGTAATATTGATGTTGCTTTCAGTTGATTGTGATGAAATTGATTGAGTAGTTATTAATTTATGTCATGATGGATGTCACTTGTACTAAGGATTGTTTCAATTTTTTTTTTACCTATTTGTACATCACTAATTATTGTCATAATGGAGGGTTCGTTACACATGGTATTAGAGATGGTTCAACCCTAAAACATTGGACCGTTACTCCATCCACGATGTTAGACAAATGATTAAAATCACATCACTAATAAATTTTGAAATTGTCCATGCGAAAATCATGGTTAGAGGACATCGAATGAGTAGACGTCATGGTGCGTGGAGACGAGGTATGCCTCCTCTGAGTGTATCCATGGTAGAGGAATATAATCCTTAGAAGGATGGGCAGACTGTTGAGAAGGAGAAGGTCGATGTGGGAATTATGGTAGGGATGATGAGATCCTTTCAGAGGATGTTAGAGGCTTTGATCATTCATCTTGATTAGGATGAGGGTAGGATGTATGGACCCAATAAGGGTTCACAACACCCTCTAGTAGTTAGAATTAGTGTACTTAGAAAAATCAACAAATTTAAGCTTCCAAGCTCAACGGAGCCACATATGCCTTAGCCGCTAAGGCAGGGTTAGAGAATATTTCGATGTGCTTCACACTTCGATATTACACCTCCAACTTGAAGGTCCACATGGCGGTATTTCAACTGAAAGGGAGTAATATTCTATGTTGGAAGACACTCCTACCTCAAATAAACCTAGCCGTAGAAGACCTGTCATGGGAGTTGTTTGAGGAAAGGTTCCGGGAAGAGATAATTGTTCGAGGAATTCATTGAGCATCAAATTAATGAGTTTAACACCTTACAATAGGGTGGTCGTATGATGCCAAAGTATGAGTCCAAATTCATGGAGATGCTTAAGTATGCTCCACATATAAACACAAAGAAGCTAAAGATAAAAAAAATTGTGTTCAACCTCAACTTCAACTTTCAAGAGAAAGTGAGGATCCTAATGCTTCAAACCTTTCACGATTCAGTTCAGAAGGCCCTCATGGTGGAGGAAGAGTTTAACAACAAGGAAAATATTTTTGATTGTAGTATTAACTTGGTAAACCCATAATAAATGTATGCCTTATGTCATGATCTTAGGATCATATGAAATAGTGATCGGTATGGACTAGTTGGAATCACATGAAGCAATACTCAACTATAAGACGAAAATGTTAAGTTTGACAGATGATGTGGGACAGAGTAGAGAGATTGTAGGAAGGAACCAAGGGGGTGTCCTTGAGGTTTATTTATTCCCTACAGTTACATAAGAGCATGTGCAAAGGATGCAATCTTTATGCGACCTCAACGCTAAACTAAAAGGGCGAGGAGGAAGGATTAGAAAGCCTTATAGTAGTGCAAGAGTTTGCAGACATGTTTCTAGAAGAGTTACCATATTTTTCTCTAGAAAGAGAGTTGGAGTTTACAATCGACTTGAAACCTAGAACTGAACCGATGACAAGAACACCATATTGGATGTCAACGCATGAATTATAGGCATTGAAAATGCAATTGAAAAATTGTTGGAATTGGAACTTATACTTCCAATTGTGTCACCTTGGGGTGTGCTCGTTATTTTCGTAAGAAATAAGGATGGATGATGGAGGATTTTTATTGACTATCGTCGATTGAACAAAGAAACGATCAAGAAACACTATATGTTGCCAATAATAGACAATTTGTTTGATTAGATGAAAGGAATGACTGTGTTTTCAAATATTGACTTGAGGTAAGGATATCACCAGTTAAGAATTAAAGAGGAATATATTCCTAAAACCAGATTTAAGATGAGGATCAGACACTATGAGTTTAGATTTCTATAGTTTGGAATGACAAATGCCCTAGGGGTATTCATGAACTTGATGAATGGGGTTTTCCACAAATACTTTGAATTTTTTTTTCAAGTATTCATTGATGACATATTGATTTATTTTCGGATGAAAGAAGAACATGACAAACATTTGAGATTGGTACTACAGTGTTTACAAGAAAACAAATTATATAGGAAACTGTAAAAATGTTATTTTTACCAATCGAACATTCATTATTTGGCGCACATCATATCTGGTGAAGGTATCGTTGTGTATACAACCAAAGTAGAGGCTATTATGGAATGGGCTACACAGAAAAATGTACAATAAGTACACATCCTTATGGGTTTAGAAGGATATTATAGACGGTTCATAAAAGGTTGTTCTAAGATAGAAAGTTTGATCATAGAATTGCATAAGAAAAACAAGAACTTTGTATGGACTGAGAAATGCGCAAAAGCATTTAGAAGGCTCAAGGAGTTGTTGATGATAGCACTGATATTGAAAGTCTCCGACATGGACAAGAAATTCTTGGTATGCATAGACACATCTAAGGAAGGTGTAGGAAGAGTATTGATGCAAGACGTTCGAGTGATCACTTACACTTCAAAGAAATTGAGAAATATTGAGGATAACTATGCAACGCATGACTTGGAGTTATTTGAAATTGTATATGCCTTGAGAGTTTGGAGACACTATCTAATTGGACAAAAATTTGAATTAAAAACAGATCATTGTGGATTGCAGCATGTATTTATGTAGAGTGACTTGAACGCATGACAGACGCGTTGGTCAGAATTACTTACTGATACGATTTTGAGATTACTTACATAAAGGGTTCAATGAACAAAGTGGCAGATATGTTGAGTCAAAGACCACGCATATTCTCAGCAATACCTCTTAAGACGAATCTTCGAGAAAAAATCTAGCATTACAGATAGACGATGATTGGTACAAAGAGGTTAAGGAAAATATTGGACAGGATACCATGATGGAACCAAAGTTTGAAGGTTATACCTTGGAAAATGATAGATTGATGAGATATAACAACAATATGTACGTACTAGCTAATGATGAATTAAGAAGTTTGATCCTAGGTGAAGCACATTGCATAGTGTAAATGGCCCATTCGGGAGTCATGAAGATGAAGGAAGACCTTAATCCTTTATTCTTCTGGAAGGGAATGAAAGAATACATAGTTAGTTATGTGGAAATATGTCTAAAATGTTAGCAAGTGAAAGATGAACATAGACATCAGACATGATTAATACAACCACACGTCTGATCCGGATTATTTTCGACACGAAATGAGATCGAAGATATAATAAAGAAATGCACAGATATATCACATATATTCAATAATATAACAGAAATGTATCATAGATGTAACCATAAACACAGATATATAGTAATACATGATTTTTATTAATGAAAGAAATGTACAGATACTGTAAAAATACAGAGTGAAAGACTCGCTCGAATGGTGGCAGCTTATCTCTGAGAAGAGATGTGATGGCTACTTGCATTCACAAGAAGATGATCACAATGAGGCTCTGAAGGCCCTTTTACAATAAAAAGGAATGCCAAAAACCATAGACATCCAAAAACCTAACCCTAGGAGATGAAGCGCCAAAAGTCATGTGGGCCCCATTTGGGTAAGCTAGTACATCAACTTCCCGGAGTCGTAAATTTTGCATACGATCTCCATTTTAGGCGTATGATAGCTCGTTGGAAAGGTATTGTCAAGGAGATTCATTTTGGGGGATCAATAATTCCTTCAAATATTATTGAGAACCTAAATATTGAAAAACCTTCATTTAGGCCCTCAAAATGGCAGTGGAAGTTAAAACCTGCTAAAAATAGTAAATTGCCAAAATTGCCAGAAAATTGTTTTGAGCCAGTCAGAAAAGGTGGGTGGCCACCGATATCCACCTGGATCAATCCTCTCTCCTTAAGAATAAATTGTCTCCATTGATTTGAGTTCTCGGGGGAGAGGGAAAAGCGTTTGCTGGATCTGCATCTTGGTGAGTTGCTTGTATTTATGGAGATGTCGCACTGCTTAGTTTGTGGAAGTCTGTTGTGAACCTGTTGAAGCTAAGGTTGTTCAACAAGTCAATCTACATGAGAGGAAGGTGTAAAAAAGGAATCTTTGCACTTTTATGGAACCTTTTCTACCTGCTTCTGTTGGATATAAGGTGCAGGGGGTGAGGCTATAGTGGTTGTAGTGTCCTTCTATTCCCCTTTTGAAGAGATTGTGAAGAAGGTTAATTTTGCAGTATGAGATACTACCTTTCGACACTTTTTAGGTGGAACAATAGCTAGAACTACATCTGGTATTTTGTAGACATGACTCCCCAACATAACAATGACACTACAGGTTTAAGACTCATAAACAACATGGTGTCTCCACATATATGGTTGGCCCAAGAGAACATCACAGACATCCAGTGGGGAAAAATCACATAATACCTCATCCTTGAAGGGTTGGATGTCATATGACAATCGGCACTGTTGGCTGACATAGAGATCTCATCCTTGCCGAAGCTACCTGATGTTGTATAGCTACGGGTGTGGTGTTGTCGACAATCCCAATAGTTTGATGACCTATGTTGAGATGAGGTTTTTCTAGCTTTCACTATCAACAATAAAATGCAGCGGGGTCCCCTTCACCCACATCTGTGAATGAAAAAGGTGCTCCCCCTCTTCAGGATTTGTTTGTTCTTCTGGTTGAATTGTTGCGGTCGCAACAATAGTAGTGGGGTCTGCGTTAATGATCTATCCTTTACCAGTATTTTCAGAATCAGATTCTGAATCAGGGTTTGGCTTCTTGTCTTTGATCTC
>JASDQU010098743.1:0-21390 GCA_032191745.1 Picea mariana
ATATGTGTGAGGATTTAAAGGGATTATATTTTGTAATAATGGGAAATAGGTTGAGAGAATAGTGGATCTGTAATAATGAGATGGTTATCTTATCTTCAAGGCTCTCATGTATAAAAGAGAGTGCTCTCTCTTCATGGAATTCAATTAGATTATTCAATTAGGATGTAATTATAATTAGAGTAGTCATTAAGATTCGAAAGAGAAAGGGATTCTTAGCTTTGATTCATATTCTTTCATTGTTATGCTTTCATGATTGTCATTTGCTTATTGTTATGTAATTCAAGATAGATTTATTGCGTGAGCTCACATATGTTATTTGTCGTTAACTCTTCACATGTTGTATTGCGTTTCTTTTATGCAATTTCCTGCTTTCCTATATTAGTTTCAATTCAACAATTTAGATTAGATTACTTCTACTTCAGTCCTGCATATATAGTGCCTGTGCTTCGTAAGCCTACGAACCTCGGATTGACAAATTAAATGGTTGGGAAAATACTGCAATGGAATTAAACGACAATATTTCTGCCTAACATTTTGGCGTCGTTGCCAGGGAAGCACAATGTATTGAGGGGTTTTAACAGCTACTTGAATGGAGACTGTTTAATTTCTCCCTGACCAACTATTAGGAGTGCTTTAATTCCTGCAACTGTCAAGAGTAATTTTTTTTTATGTTTTAGCAAGAGTGCTTTTTTTTAAGTTTTTCATTTTTTATTTGGATGCTGTAAGAATCCTTCTTTTTAAACATGATTTAACAATGAGTGTCATCTTGGAACTACTCACTCAGATCCTGGCAGACGTCGGGATATCCTCTTCCTTGGAAGGGGAGATCTTGACATGGATCAAAGATTCAAATACTCCTCCAGAAACAATTGAAGATTGTTAAGTACCTAAACCAGATCTGTAAATATACTTCATAACTAACCAAGGATACACTGTAGTATACCTAGGGAGGTAATATGGGGTACCTAGGGAGGTACCGAATGGGAATGTAGTTATGTGTTGTTAGTGGAATTCAATTAATATATGGGAATGTGGTCATTCAATGTAAGGTGGACCAGGTCCACTATGTTAATAAAGGCCCACTATGGTAGTTGGATGTAATAAATGTGAGAAGGCTCTCTAGAGGGTTCCTAGGAGATAGGGAGAGCTATATAAAGAAGTGCAGGCAATGTAATGAAACATAGTGAAGAATATTGTGATTGTACAAGCAAGGATTGCTTGAGGAGTTTAATCCTTCCATAAGGNTTAAGATTCGAAAGAGAAAGGGATTCTTAGCTTTGATTCATATTCTTTCATTGTTATGCTTTCATGATTGTCATTTGATTATTGTTATGTAATTCAAGATATCTTTATTTTGTGAGCTCACATATGTTATTTGTCATTAACTCTTCACATGTTGTATGGATTTTCCTTTATGCAATTTCCTGCTTTCCTAGATTTATGTTTCCTGCTTTCCTAGATTAGTTTCAATTCAACAATTTAGATTATGTTACTTCTACTTCAGTCCTGCATATATAGTGCCTGTGCTTCGTAAGCCTACGAACCTCGAATTGACAAATTAAATGGTTGGGAAAATACTACAACGGAGTTAAACGAAAATATTTTCGCCTGACACTGACCAACAAACTTAATTAATAAAAAACAAATCTTTTCCAAAGCTTGAGGTGGCCTAGCTCTGCCCTTTAGCAGTTAGGTGAATACTTTAGGACCAACATCTTCTGGCATTGTTGTCAGGGACTGTAGTAACGAATATATTTCCCTGGGAGATTGACAACAATTTGATCTGATCTTTGATGGTGAACAAAGATCAGGCGCAAAGGTGACTACCATATTTCACCTAATGATTCCATTGAATGCAAACCTAGTAAGAAATTTTGGCTCCCATGAAAGGATCTAGGAAATCAAATCCTAAGACAACTAAAACTCCCAAATTCAACCTTGATCTTAATGGTGACATAGTCAACCCTGATTTAGAGAAAAAATTAAGGAAGACTACCATCGCTCAGAGATACCCCTTGTTATCCAAAGGCAAGGTCATTGCTAAAAAAATTTCCTCTATCCACAACCTTAAGCAACCTGAAGTTATCATTTTTTAGAAACCCGTTGTTATCAGTCCTCAGAAATCCCATGTCTCAAATTATTCTTCATATTCTCCTCCATCAACCACACCCACAAATCTTCCTGAGCCTTAGAGTCCAATTATCCCAAACATGGTTGTGAATAGGATGGAGGCCATCATTACAGCCAGGTATGCACCTTCATTGCTACCCCAGAACTTGAATGCCTTCCCCATGGGTAATTACATGAAGTATATGCCAAGGTACAATGGTGAGGGGGAAGTAACTTTTGAGGAAAAATTGCTAGAATTTTATAGTTTTGCAGACAACTTTAACATTCAACATGTAGACGTATGGATGAGGTTGTTTGTGTAGAGTCTGGATGGGGAGGTAAGGAAGTGGTTCCATGGTTTAACCCCTTCTTCTATGACAAGTATTTAGGCCTTGAATGAGGTTTTTCTAAAATAATGGGGGGATAGGAGAGAGCATTTGTATTAGATAACTGAGTTTGAGGATTTAAGAAGGAAGAGTGGGGAGTCTGTATCAGATTTCATAAAGGGGTTCAACAAAATGTATAACAAGATTCCTGATGAGAACCAACCAACTGAAGCCTCAGCCAAGATCACATTTGAAAATGCCTTTGATGAAAAATTATCTCTTCTATTGAGGGAGAGAAGGTCCACCACTTTGGTGTCCATGTAAGGGGAAGTTATTGAAGTTGAATCCAATATCCTAACATCAGAAAAATTAAACAACAAATCAGATAGAGATAAAAAGAAATAGAGGGAAGAGTTGTGTTCCTCTTCTAACCCAATAAAATATGATCAAAAGTTGGAAGAGATGACCAGAACCTTGAAATCCTTAACCTCGGAAATAACCAAGCTAAAATTGGAAACCAAGAAGCCAAACAGGCCATCTCAGGATGTTGGAAATAGAAACACAAATCAATTTAAAAGGTCAAATAATGTTCCTCAAGTCATGCAGAGAGCGAGGAGAAATGTTGAGGATCAAAGGTTGTACCTCCTTTCCAGAACAATGAGATTAAAAAAATGGATGTTGTGAGTGATGTTGTAGATGATGATGTTGTATTTTTCATTGAAATTGATCTTTATCCCAGTCACCTAACACAGTGGGACTATGAAATATCACAGTTGTCAATCTAGTTTGATGATGAGGTGAAGGAAGAGGAAATTTTTCAAAGTCAGCCCCAAAAGAAGTATGATTTGAGGCCTAGACCAGAGGCTTCCAAAGAAACTGCCCCTGCTCAGAAAAAAAAGATCAGATATTCCTCTCAAACAAGGCCAGAGTAAAGGCACATCAAACAAAATTGATCAACCTCTTCCATCTAAGCCTCCTACCCCTAAAGTAAACGAAGCATAAAAACAACCAATCTCTTTCAGCATAGAACATGAGTTGAGAAAAATAAAGATCCATGCTCCTTTAACGGAATTGTTGAAAAATGAGCCATTCAAGAACTCTATTATGAAGGTGTTGAAGCCACCCATTTTTTTTATGACATATGATGTAATCAACTTACAGGATGAAAACCCTGAGATTACTGTGGGCCCACACATTAAATATGGGTCTGATTCTTCTCCATGCTTTTACATATCCTTGAATGTCCATGAGAAAATATTGCATAATTTCTTGATGGACTCATGTGCCTCTCATAATGGTATGCCTAAAGTTGTAATGGAAGAGTTAGGACTAGATATCGCCAAGCCCTACTAGGATCTTTACTCCTTTGCTTCTAAAAAGGTAACATGCTTGGGATTGATTAAATATCTGATGATTTCTCTCTCTCATCTACCCATGAAAATGTAGTGATGGGTATTGTTAAAGATGACATTTTGATCTGAAAATGAAGAAGACTTGTCTCTTTTAAATTGCAAGTGTAAAAATGGTATGTGTTTGGGTAATTGGATCAGGTTACAAACACATAAATTAAAGAGTTTGCACACTTAATATGCACATAATAACCAGCAATTAACAACCAACAGTAAACACATAACACAACAAATGATAAAGGAGTTCACCCCTCTCTTAGGCTACATCTCCTAGTCCAACTTCCAATGGATATTTTGTATTATTTTCTCAAAGTGATAAAAAAAAATGCTTTATAGTGCTCAAAATGCCAAATAGATAGCTCCAATTGCTCCAGAACATCCAAAAACCCCTAGATGGGCTCTTTCTGCACCTGGTTTGGCCAAAAAATGAAGAATTTATCTTCCTGGAAAATTTCCCCTTCAAGGTTGTTGTCTCTCGTTCGCCAATTCGCACCTGTGAATGACTAGCTCCTGTAGCGTTACTGGGCCAAAAACCTAGCACAGTGCATCGTTTCGAGAAATATGGAGAAATGTCACATCGTTAGTGCACTGGCCCCTTTTCTCAACGGAGGTGTTGGTCGCATGGGCGGGCATATGGCCACATCTCAGTGCCTTTCTCAGCCCTCGTCGCTTAACTTCTACACAAATCCCCATGCATGTGTTGGTGGTGACACTTGGTTGGGTGTGTGGCAATGTGACCATTGTAGTGTTAATCCCCTGTGCCATTAGTTATATGTGGAGGTTATATGGTGTGAAGTATTTCAACCGGGGGCTATGTGATGGAAAGGTCTGTGCACACCAACAGTTATGTAATGGTTATGTGGTATTATATGGACTGGGGGCTGGGGCTAAGCCCCAACCTTATTCTCTACCAATCCAACATTTGATTCAATTCAAATATAAATCACATTTTATACGGTTAATAACTATGGCATAGGTGAGTTGGAGTCCCTACCTATTCAGAGACTTTTCCACTGCCCACGAGATTGGGGGTTCGACCCTCACGAACTACCACAATTTGATATCAACTGGAGGGGTGCCACGTGGTATCCCACAACTGGGCCACATGGCACCACATCACTTTCCACCCCAAATGACATGTGTCATCCATATACTGGTCCATGTACCTTCCCACATAGCCAAAGGTATGAGTACGAGACTAATGTCAACCCTTGGAGAAGTCTGGTAGTGAATTTGGGTAGCACAAAGGTATGAATATGGGACTCAAGTTTGTTTGAGGTATAAAGGAAAGAATATCAATGAATATGTAGGTAAGACTATTCTAGATGGATAGTACATGTCATTCCATTTCCGATGATATGTGGTAGGTTATGTAGTTTCTCACGGTTGAGGAGATGTGGCTCAGTGAAGTTGGAGAAACCCCATGAGTTATCTAGAATCCCCTATAAGGTCAAAGAAGTCAATTATTCTAGAAGCTCCTAGAAGAATTTTACTATTCAAAGTGGTTTTAACTAGGAGTTAATCATGGGTAAAGTTGTTGCATTAAGAAAATAATTAAAAATAAATTAGTTGCAACAAGAAGTTGTGAGTTTGCTAATTATGGCAAAGTGGTCAAAGTAATAAAGTGATTGAAAAGAGAAGTTATTTAATTAATAAGATGGACAAAGTGGTTGCAAAGAGAAATTATTTAAATAATAAAGTGGTTGCAACAAGAAAGTATTTAAGGGTAAAGAAGTTACAATTTTACTAATTAAGAAATTGTTAGTTGCAATAAGAAAGTGGTTAGCCCTAAAAAGTGGAGAAAGGACTAAAACAATTACAAGGAAACTTCTAGAGGAACACACTTGGAAAGTATAAATAAGAAAGAAAGGAACTCCCATTAGCACCTACCTATGATCCATATGGATGTTGGTGGCCTCCCACCTATTCCAACTGGCTCATTTTGGCAGTTTCCCAGTTTGGTAGGCTTTTCCCTAGTTTTTGGGTCCCTGACTTGCAGGATCATTTTGAGGCCCTAAACAACGTTTTTAAGGGCTCGCCATAGTCAAACTAACCATTCATGAATAGAAACAACATGTGTAGTCCTTAGATATACCTTTCCAATAGGCTTTCGTGCTCCTAAAACGAAGATCGTATGCAAAAGTTACGACCCCGGGAAGTTGATATACTAACTTACCCAAACAAGGCCCACATGACTTTTGGCGCTTCATCTCATAGGGTTAGGTTTTTTGGATGTCTAGGGTTTTTGACATTGTTGTTTATTGTAAAAAGGCCTTTGGATCCTCATTGTAATCATATTCTCACGTATGAGTGCAGTTGTCACATCTCTTCTCAAAGATAAGCCGCGACCATTCTAGCAAGCTTGTTTCCGCTGCATTTTATAGTTTCTGCTTATTTCCTTATTGAATAGAAACTAGTTTTACTATATATATATGTTATTTTGTGTTAAGCATATTTCTATAATAATTTATATTCATTTCATTCTCAAATATAGTCTAGATCAGTGGTATCAGAGTGATTTTCTCCTTGTTGTTCTCAATGCATCTCCCCAACAAGGTTAGGGTACAAAGAATTGGGTCTCAAGATTGTTTCTCTTGAGGACAAAAGATCTTGCACACCCAAATGACCTCTCATGGAAAAAGAAAAGAAAGACGATGGGACAAGAGATCCCTTCAAAATGTTTCTTGAGGAATCCCTCAAGAAACAGAGGAACGAGATAATGGATAGCTTTGCACAAATCCTTCAGAGGTTACCAACATGTGATGCATCTTCCTCAAATGGAGGTGTCACCCCATTCAAGGTACAAATAAAATTTGATATTCCTATATTTGAAGGTCATATAGACGCATATACAGTAGAAAAATGGTTGAATCTTCTAGAAGAGTACTTCTCTGTCTATAACTTATTGAATAGAGAAAAGGTTACTTTTGTGCTCCTTAAAGTCATCCCCCATGCAAATATTGGTGGGAAAATTTATGTGAGAAAAAGAAAATAGAGGAACCCTCATTATTTACAGTCGCAGTCACCTGGGAGTCCTTCAGGGATGTTATTAAGGAACAATACAACCTTGTTGGAAGTTATGACGACCTGTACAAAAAATGGACCATGTTGCGGCAAGAAAGAGACCAAGCGGTGCTCGAGTTCACAAATATATTCCATACCTTGCGAACCAAGTTGGGTATCAAATATTATGAGTGACATATGGTGCTCAAGTATCATAGTGGTATTCATAGATACATCTAGGAAAAAGTTTCTGGACATCTCATCCTTGGGCACAGCCTACCGATATGTCGTCAAAATAGAGAAGAAGCTCAAACAAAACATGCGGCAATTTGGGCCTGGGAACCCCTCATAGAAAAATCCAGGAAAGGGTGGCCCCAACCCATAGAACAAAGGAAAGAGAAAATATGGACAACCTCAGGACAACCAGTCCAGGCTGCAAGCAAAGAACGACACCTAAAAGACAAAGAAATATGCTAGGAAGTGGTGCAACTTCCATAACATCCCTTGGCATAACACTGTTGATTGTCGCTCGAAGCAGTCGCTGGTGGTTGAGGTGAAATCCTCTGAATCATATGCAGGTTCTAAATTTGAGTCAGAAAAATAAAGGGGGAGATGGATCATAGACGCAGAACCCATTTCTACCATTTCTACCACCAAGCTCAAGCCCGTTGAACCAAACGAGCCAAAGGAAGGTGAACACCTTTTTCATTCAAAAATGTGGGTAAAGGGTACCCTGTTGCACTTCATCATTGATAGTAGTAGCCAGAAGAACTTCAAATCAGTAGAGGTTGTCAAGCGACTTACCCTACCGACAATGTCACACCCACAACCCTACACCATCGGATGGCTCCACCAAGGAAGCGACACTCGTGCCAGACAACAATGTCACCTGTCATATGACATCAAGCCCTTCAAAGATGAGGTATTGTGTGATGTTTCCCCTCTCGAAGTTTGTAATTTTCTTTTGGGACAACCATATTTATAGAAACATCATGTTATATATGAGTCTATGCCTCACAGAGTTATTATTACTTTGAACAAGAAATTGTACAAGATACCCAAGGCAGTTCCACCTAGTGTTATTTACTTGAACTCTGCCAAGCAATGTAGAAAGGTTATCTCTTAGATAGGGAATCTTGTCTTCTTCATGATTCGCTCTTAGAGTGAGAGAAATATCACAGCCATATACAAGGTCTCAGCCACCGACCTCTCCACACAGTAGAAGCAAGTGGATAAGGTCGTGGAAAAATACTCAGATATCTTCTCTTCACCTACCGGGGTACCTCTACACTATCAGTACAAGCACCCCATCGATCTGACCCCTCGTGCACCACTGCCCAATGGGCCAATCTACTACCACTCTCTATTAGAGAATGAGGAGATCAAGCAACATATCTAAGAAATTATCCACAAGGAGCACATCCGTCCCATCTCATCACCTTGCGGGAGCCCAATCATGCTGGTACATAAGAAAGATGGAACCTGGAGACTCTGCATTGATTAGCAGGCCTTGAATAAAATCATAGTAAAAAATCGGTACCCAATTCCCCAAATTGAAAACCTTTGTGATAAGATCATAGGGGCCAAATAATTCAGTAAGATTGATCTGAAGTCTGGCTACCACTAGGGCCCAATAGAGTAGACAGATGTATGGAAGATCACCTTCAAGTCAAAGGAAGGTATTTTCGAATGGTTGGTCATGCCCTTTGGTTTGAAAAATTCTCTAGCCACTTTCATGAGGATGATGGACGATATCCTGCAACCACTGACCAATACTTTTGTAGTGGTGTATCTGGATGACATCCTCATTTAAAGAAATAGTTGGGTAGAACATTTGCATCATATTCAACAGGTTCTGCACCCCATGCAGTAGCACCAACTCTATGCCAACTTGGAAAAATGCTCCTTTGGCATGGACAGGGTTCATTACCTAGGCTACATCATTGATCATCATGGTGTACATGTGGATCCAACCAAAATCGAAGTCATTCATGACTAGCTAGCCCCAACCACACTCACTAAGCTTCAAATCTTCTTGGGCCTTGCCAATTTCTACCACAGGTTCATGTTGGGATTCTCCCATATTGCATGGACCCTCATCCAAGTAACCAGGGGTGGTGGTAAGGAAAATTTTGTGTGGGTCCGGTCCCAACTGCAAGCATTCGATGATTTGAAGCAATGCTTCTGCTTACCCAAAGTACTTTAACTATTGGACCTCCAACAACCCTTTGAGATCGATACATATGCTTCCGACTATGTTATGGGCACCATTTTCACTCAACACAACCACCTCGTGCCCTATCATAGTGAGACACTATCAGATGTTGTCCGTAAGTACCCTACTTATGAAAAATAAATGTACTCCATTGTGCAAGCCTGTCGCCAGTGGAAAAATTACATTCTTGGGAAGGAGATAGTCATCCAAACTGATCATATTCCACTACAATTCATGCAGACACAAGGAAAATTGCAGAATGACCGCCATCAAAAGTGGTCCACGTACTTGCAGCAATTCCACCTCAACATCAAGTATAAAATGGGAGGCATCAACTGCGTCGCTGATTTCCTCAACAGACCACCAGACATGACACTCATGATGGTGATAGACTCTTGCAGTCATGAGACCTATGGATGCCCCCAACTCTATGAGATAGACCCGGACTTCGCCACCACCTACCAAATGTTGGGCGCAAACACAGTTGTCACGAATTTCCATCTTCAGGATGGGTTGTTGTCCCATCTGGGCCATATTTGCATTCCATCAAGAGAGCAAGTGATGCTGATATGGGAATCCAACTACAGTCGGGTGGTAGGACAGTTCTGCGTCGAAAAGACAGTGCAATGTTGCAGAAATATTTCTACTGGATGAAACTTTGACAAGAGGTCAACAAGTATATCAAGTCCTGCACTGCCTGCGCGATTTCCAAACCGACCACTAAGAAACATGGCTTGTACACCCCTATGCAGACTCCTAACAGACCATGGGAATCCATCTCAATGGAATACATGTCATCCCCCCCATCCATTAAGCAAGGAAATGAGTGTGTTTTTTTGGTTGTGGATCACTTTTCTAAGATGGTGATTATGGGCACCTGCAAGAAGAGAATCACAATAGAGGCCACTGCCAAGATCTTCTTTGAACGAGTCTGGGTACATTTTGGAATCCCACAAACCATTGTCTAAGATTGGGACAATCGATTTCTTAACACATTCTGGTCAAGCCTCTGGTCACTAGTGGACACCAAGCTAACCAAATCCATGACCTTCCACCCTCAGACAGATGACCAAACTGAAGTTGTAAATCGAATGATTGTGGATATCTTGCACATGTATAATTCCAAGCACCCTCACACATGTGATGAGAGTCTCCCCTATGTTCAACATAGCTACAACCAAGCCCTGCATAGCTCAACCAACCATAGCCCCTTTTAGGTGGGTTTTGGATTCCAACCATTGGGTCCCATATATGTTTCAGTACCCCTTACGGTCACCTCGACCGACTCATCTCCTGCTCCAATTGAAATTGACAAAGGCATATGGTTCATTGAGCAGATCCAACACATCCTCCAACCGGTTCACGATATACCTTTCCAAAAAACTGTCTATTCCTTAGATAGACCTTTCCAACAGGCTATCGTGTGCTTAAAATAGATATCGTATGCAAAATTTACAACCCCGGGAAGTTTATGTACTAACTTACCCAAACGAGGCCCACATGACTTTTGGCACTTTATCTCCTAGAGTTAGGTTTTTTGGATGTCTAGGGTTTTTGACATTCCTATTTATTGTAAAAATTCCTTCAAAGCCTCATTATAATCATCTTCTTGCTACTGAGCGCAGCCTCACATCTCTTCTCAAAGATAAGCCACCACCATTATAGAAATGTTGTTTCCATTGCATTTTACAGTTTTAACTTATTTCATTATTGTTGGGTATATTTTATATTATTTGCATGTGTGTGTGTGGGCACGTCAGATTTGACAAATACATCTGACGATCCCTCTAGTAGTTCTCTTTGTGTCATGTGTCTCAGGTGCTTCCTAGTGGTGTCCCAGGTATGCCCCCCCTAGTTACACGCAGTGTTTGGGGCAGCACCTCGAAATTTGTTTTTGGGCAGTTTTTTCTATTTTTAGTGGTTTTCTAAATTAATCTCGTATTAAGGGATTAGGGTTTTGGTATCTACGGAGTACCTAATGTTTTTTTGTATATTTTATGGTGAATGGTGAAGTTTGATATAATGAATATAAGAGAGGTTTTCCCCGGTTGAGGGTTTCCAGTATAAATCTCTGTGTACTATGTGTATGAGCCATTGATTAAATTCTGTTTTTCTTAAGAATCTATATGCATTGCTTTACTTCATAGGTTTAAAACTTACATGTGGTATCAGAGCTCATTTTTGGCTTCAGAGGGATGCCTTTGTTGCTGAGGGTTTTTCTCGGTCTTGATAGATCAATTTTATCTTGGGTCTATGATAAACGTGGGTTTAGTGGGAGATTTTGCAGTGGTTATTCGGGTGTAGAAAGAGGAATGATGAGCTCTTATATAATCGAGATAGAGAATTTCAATGGTAAAAAATTTGAGCTATGGAAGGTGAAGATGGAGGATCTTCTTGTATATAAAAAAGAATGGATCATTGTGGATCCCGGTACACATCCTACTAGTACGTAGCCTACTGGAACACAAACGAATTGTACACAACCTACTAGTACACCACCTACTAGTATGTCAAAGGAAGAATGGGAGAAGTTGGACAGAAGAGAAAGGAGTACTATTTGACTCTACCTGGAAGATTCGGTGTTGTTGAATGTCTCGGGAGGATATACAGCCAATGACCTATGGGATAAGTTATGGAATTTGTATCAATCAAAGCCCCTGGTAAACAAGTTGTTTCTTCAAAAGAAGTATCATATTAGGATGGAAGATGAATATTCCGTGACAAAACATACAAATGCCTTTAATACTCTAGTAATTCAACTCGTATCTATTAATATTATGATTGTAGAAGAAGATAAGTGTATTACTTTGTTATGTTCTTTGCCAGACTCTTGGGATAATCTGGTTGTAGAAATTGGTTGTACCACTCAATCTACATTGAAGCCTGAGGATGTAGTTTCATCCTTGTTATCCGAAGAGATGAGGCAGAAAAGAAAGGATGGTCATAGCACAGATGATTTATTTGTAAGAGGTCATACCCAAGACAAGAATCATGGTAAGTCTTCGGGGGGGAAGATCTAAATCTATAGGTATATCTAAGTCTCCAGGAAAATCTTTGAGGAAATGTTGGAAGTGTGGTAAAACAGAGCATTATAAGAAAGATTGCAAGTCTAAGAAGGTTGATAAACCAAATGGATTTGATAGTACCTCTTCAACATAGGCAGAAACCTCCAATGAAGAAGGAGGTGATGTTTACCTGGCATCTATAGGTACACATGCAGAACGTGATGTATGGTTGATCGACTCATGTGCATCATACAATATGACTCTGCACAGGGAGTGGTTCTCTTAATATGAAAAATAAAATGGTGGTGATGTATTCCTAGGAGATGACTCGATATCCAGAATCATGGGACGTGGAAGGGTTAAGTTTCTACTAAAATATGGAAGGATTAGAAATCTCCCTGGGGTTCTGCACATTCCAAAAGTAGACAGGAGCCTAATATATGTAAGCAAGTTGGATGGTGCAGGAGTGGATACTGTATTGGGAAAGAGAACTTGCAAGATGGTACAAGGGGCAATGGTGTTGATGAGGCGAGTTCAATGTGGAACTCTATACAATTTGTTGAGAAGAACTTATACCAATGGGTGTAACATTATGTTGTCCCTGAGCAGAGAGATGAAGGAGAAAAGACCAATATTTTCCTTGAAAAGAAGACCATGTTGTGCCATCAAAGACTGGGGCATATTGGAGAAAAGGGCATTCGAACACTACACGGTAAAGGTATGGTTGAAGGTATGTCTAATTGCACTCTAGATTTTTATTTCTATGAACATTGCATATATGGTAAATGAAATCGAGTAAGATTCCCATCTGGTGCTACAAGAGCAAAGGGGATCTTAGAGTTGATACACATTGATGTGTTTGGACCTGTTCCTATTCCATCCCTCGGTAAATCTATGTATTATGTTTCATTCATGGATGATTTATCAAGGAACACATGGATTTATTTTGTTAGAAAGAAATCTAAGGTATTTGACAAATTTAAAGAATTTAAGGCTCTGGTAGAAAATCAAACAGAGAAGAAAATAAAGGTATTAAGAACAGACAATGGTGGAGAATTCTGCTGAAATGAATTCGAAGAATTCTGTAAGAAGTGTGGTATAGCAAGGCAGAAGACTATTCCATACACTCCTCAGTAGAATGGATTTGCATAAAGGATGAACATGACACTGATGGAAAAAGCAAGGAGCATGCTCAACCGTGTCGAGTTAGGACAGGAATTTTGGGCAAAGGTAGTGGTAACAACATGTTACATGGTCAATCGATCACCTTCATCAACATTGGATGATAAAAATCCACACGAGGTATGTTCTGGAAAGAAACCCTCTCTTCAACATCTTAAAGTGTTTGGTTTTGATGCTTATGTACATTTTCCAAAGGAAAATAGGAGTAAGCTAGATAAAAAGGCTGAAAAGTGTATCTTTATTGGTTACAAAGATGGTGTTAAAGGTTATAATTTTTGGAACCTAGAAAGCAAGAAGATTGTTTAGATTCGAGATGTCGTTTTCAGAGAGGTAAAAGATGTGTCCAAATAGGAATTCCTACCAATGCAAGACAAACCTAAGAAAATAGAGCTTGATTTGGATGATGCAAAATCTGAATCATCTGAAGAAGAGGAAGAAGAAAAAGAAGAAGAACCTCATACCCCAATATTGAAGAGATCAGTGAGAGATAAAAGGAAACCAAAAATGTATAGTCCACCTGATTTCCCTTCCATTTTTTCTTTATCTATTACTGATGATGATCCTAGAACTGTAAGGGAAGTAGTAAATTCAGAGGATAGTAAACTCTGGAAGAAGGCCATGGTTGAAGAAATGGATGCCTTGGATAAGAATGAGGCATGGGATATAGCTGAGTTTCTAGCTAGAATAAAATCTGTTGGTAGCAAATGGTTGTTTAAGAAGAAGTTTAATGCACAAGGTAAAGTGGAGAAATACAAAGCTCGATTAGTAGCAAAAGGTTATTCCTAGGTAGAGGGAATTGAATTTGGTGATATTTTTTCTCCTGATGCTAAGTTAACTTCTATTAGATTTATTCTATCTATTTTTGCCACTTTTGATCTTGAAGTGGAACATGTCGATGTGAAGACAACATTCCTACATGGGAATGTGGAAGAAGAAATCTACATGAAGTAGCTAGAAGGCTTTGTAGTGAAGGGAAAGAAAGAGTTGGTCTGTAAGCTAAAGAAGTCACTATATGGTCTGAAGAAATCACCTAAGATGTGGTACCAAAAGTTTGACACATACATCCTTGGATTAGGATTTGTGATTAGTAGGGCTAATCACTGTATATATTCCAAGCAGGTTGGTAATCACTTAATTTATGCAGTGTTGTATGTTGATGACATGTTGTTAGTAGGAAATAACATGGATGTTATCAAGGAGGTGAAATCACATCTATCCTCCAAATTTGACATGAAGTATCTCGGTGCTGCTAAATTCATTCTGGGAATGGAGATTAAAAGAGATCGTGCAAATAGGAAACTTTGGTTGAATTAGAGAAAATGTTGAGATGATATTGCAGAGGTTTAATATGCATGGAAGTAAAACGATCAAGGTTCTTATTCCTATAGGTGTAAATTTATCTGCAGATCAGTGTCCCAAGACACAAGAAGAAGAAGAGGACATGTCCCATGTTCCATATGCCAGTGCAATTGGCAATTTGATGTATGCAATGGTTTGTACTGGACTGGACATTGCACATGCAGTGGGAGTTTTGAGCAGATATATTTCAAAACTAGGGAAGGAGCATTGGACAACAGTGAAGAGGGTCTTCAGGTATCTTTGTGGCACTACCAGTTATGGATTGTGCTACCAAGGAAGACCAAGATTAAACAGAGTGGTGGACACATATGGTTTTTTTGATGTAGACTGGGCTGGAGATATGGATCGCAGAAGATCTACAAGTAGGTATGTATTTACCATATTTGGAGGAGAAATCATTTGGATGAGAAAAAGATAGGTTGTAGTGGCACTCTCAACTATAGAAGTTGAATACATGGTAGCCACTCATGCAAGCAATGAAGCAGTATGGTTACAGATATTTTGTTCAAGTATTGGGTTGATTCAACAAGTAGTGAGATTATATTGTGACATTCAATGTGCAATCTTCCTAGCAAAGAACCCAGCTTATCATTCGAAAGCAAAGCATATTGATGTTCAGTATCACTTTGTGAGAGACATGGTTAAGAAAAGAAGGTGCTACTGGAAAAGGTTGAAACTTTGAAGAATGTGGCACATTCATTGACAAAGTTTGTGAGCACAGAAAAGTTCTCCTGGTGTAGTGTAACAATGGGCATTTCTTCCCTGGATTGTTGACTATATAATCCCATGGGCCCCTCGATGCAAAGAAAACAACAAGTGGGAGAATGTTGGGTATATGTTATATTCTTTGCATGTGTGTGTGCACGCACCAGATTCGACAACTACGTCTGATGATCCCTCTAGTAGTGCTCCTTGTGTCGTGTGCACCAGGCGCTTCCTAGGGGGGTCCCAGGGGGGCCAGGTATGCCCCCCCTAGTTACGCACAATGTTTGGGGCAATGCCCCAAAAAAGTTTTTTGGGCAATTTTTGCTATTTTTAGCGTTTTTCTAAATTATTCCTGGATTAAGGGATTAGGGTTTTGGTATCTATGGAATACCTAAAAACATTGTATATATTGTATGGTAAATGGTGAAATTTGATATAATGAATATAAAAGAGGGTTTCCCTGGTTGAGGGTTTCCAGTATAAATCTTTGTGTACTATGTGTATGATCCATTGATTAAATTTTGTTTTTCTTAAGAATCTATATGCATTGCTTTACTTCACAGGTTTAAAACTTACACTTATTGAATAGAGACCAGTTTTATTATATATATGTTATTCTGTGTTAAGAATATTTTGATAATAATCTGTATTCATTTCGTTCTGCAAATATATTTTGAATCAGTGGTATCAGAGAGGTTTGCTCCTTGTCATTCTTAATGCATGTCCCCAACGAGGTATGGTACAAAGAATTGGGTCTCGAGCTTGTTTCTCTTGAGGAAAAAATCTCTCGCACACCCAAATGACCTCTCATGCAAGAAGAAAAGAAAGATGATGGGATAGGAGATCCCTTCAAAATGTTTCTCAAGGAATTCCTCATGCAATAGAGGAACAATATGATGGATAGTTTTGGGCAAATCCTTCGCGACTACCAACAGGCGATGCATCTTTCTCAAATGGAGGTGTCGCCCCCTTCAAGGTACAAATCAACTTTGATATTCCTATATTTGAAGGTAAGATAGACGCAGATACAATAGACAAATGGTTGAATCTACTAGAAGGGTATTTCTTTGTCCATAACTTCTCGAATAGAGAAAAGATTACTTTTGCACTCCTCAAAGCTATCCCCTGATGCAGGAGCATCTCAAGCGAGCCAGCATCGAGACCAAATGTTATAACCCTAAATTGCACCACACATGCTTACCTGACATCAGGCCAACTCATATCCCTTCATTGCCAAAACATCTGCTAAACAACTCTTTGGAAATCCTCTTGTGTCAAGGCCCATGTGCCCTAACCCATTACTGCACATGTGTGCACGCTGGCTGGCTCACTACAGCCCGTGTGTACCTAACAAAGCACAAAAAAAGGAAATTTTTCGATGAAACAAAAATCTATGGATCAGTTAACTGAAACTCCCAGCCATGCATGGCTGAGGGTTCGTTCAAAACCCTAGCTCCTTCTAGCCTATAAAAGAAGGCATAGGAGTACCATTTGGAGTAGGAAAAAATATAGTGAAGAAACTTTGCCCATTTACGTAATCCATTGTCCCAACCCTTTAGCCTTTCCTCATGCCAAAGGAGATTTAATACAAAGCAATTGAAGGACAGAAGAAGAGGATCCCAGGATCAAGTTCAAGGAGTGGTGGCCGGTCTCAGCTTTGATTGTAAGTTGATTCATTCTCAGTAATAAAAAGAATACTTTTCCCATCCCAATGCATGAGTTTTCTATGGTTTGGTTAATTTATGCTTGATTTCTAACCCTCGAGTAGAGAAGTAGCATGCATGCATAGTTGTTGCTTGTCTTGAGTGCAGGTCATCTGTGGAAGGAGCAGTGCAAGAAAGTAATTGAAGAGAAATGGAGGATCTACATTGAACGTCGGTAATAAGGTTAGTGGTCCTTTCCCATGAATTTACTGTGAAAGAGGGGTTTAAGTCTTGGGTTGTAGGTAAAAAAGTAATTTCTTTTCGGTCAAAATCTGCATGCAAGTCTGACCCTTGTTTGCTAGTCCGTAGAGTATTTTTCCCAACAACAGAATTGGCGATCGTACTGGGGAGGATACTCTTTAGGGTTTCTGGATTTATTTGAGTTTTTGGGTAGTTTAAAGATTAGATCTTTTGTTTTTCTTTGCCTATCTTTTTCTGTACGGTCTAAGCTAGCAGGGAGCCTGGTTCTTCATACTAGTGTTCCCTGACTTTTGCTTGATGGTAGTTGTTGGGACATACAGAGGTACACGTGGCCTGTAGAAGTCTTACACGCATGTACCCGTGTCCTATCCTCTTATAGCCCACATGTGAATGCTAGTTGTAGAGATAGCAGTAGTATGTAGGAGTTCAGAGAACTTTAGAGGTAGTCCTCCTCTTCCCTATTAGAATTATACATTCTCAGGGGGCTTTCTGTAATCCTGTCTGAGTCTTGCTGGTTCACAGTCCTATCTTAGATTGCTTTGTTCACCTTATTATTCCTTGCATTATTTTTCTTTTTTGTTAGAAAGAGCATCCAAGCCTTCAAGGGACCCTGGTTATCAATACCAGAGGCCTCTTCCTGGTCTGGACTGCCTGTTTTCATTTTTGTATTAGAATTTAGACACACACGCGGCCTGTACAAGGTTAGCCCGCATGTACACGCTTCCTATTTCTGCTCATCACGTGTTTGCACGCGTGCTGTTTTAGTGACAATAGTGTGCTTGAAAGGCTACTTTTTGTTCAATGTGGGGCATTCATCCCCTCCTTTGATGAGAATTATTCCTCTCAGGTGTTTGAGTCTAGGGTTGAACAGTCAGTAGGTTAGGTCATCTTACCCTTAGCCTGTTTTTTCTCAGATAATATTTGACAGAAAATAAAAAAAATAAAAAAATTCTTTTTTGGTTTTCAGACAAGCGTGAGAGTCCTTGTTTTTTTTATTGCCATTGTGTGATTCTTTACTCCGATTCTTTGCGATCTGTTCTTTAAGCCAGAATTTGTTTTCTTGGTTTTGTGCTTGCCGGTATTTTCCCTTTGTTTCTTTACTAGCACTTAAATAAAAAAAAATCTCTTTCCATTGCCTTCTTTGGTTGAAGAGTGTGTTTCTGCATCATTAGCTAGGGAGAAGTATTTTATTTCGTAAGTTTTTGCAGTGCATTTAGATCATAAGTAGCTTGTAGTCGAGCGAAATTCCTTTAAGTTTGTTGTATAAAATCTTAGAAAAATTGAAAATAAAAAGAAATCTTTCATGGTGAAAAGTTGTTGAAATTTTGCATTTAGTAAAAGTCTTTTGTTTCCATCTTTTTTCATTCATTTTTCCTTTCATATTTACACATCATCAATTTCACCTTCATACCCTGTGACGTAATAAAAATCCTTAAAAGCAACGCTAATCGTAAAATCTATGAGACTTTTATGTTTGTAGGGTTCACAAACTAGTTCAGGATTAGGGCCTTGAATTAGGTTGGAGAGGAAACTCTTCAAGGCCACTCAAAACCAAACATTAGAGTCTGAGGTAGGGAGTGTCAAAGTCCAGTTTCGTGGAAGTTATCCAGGACCCCCCTCTAACACAGGGGCTAAACACGAGGTCGCATGCGGAAAGGTAGCGGAGATAACCCCTCCAAAGCCGGACCAATCGTAGTGGAGAACACATATCAAGGGCTTGTTTTGGGATTCCGTCGTTTGTACTTGCCACATGGCTTCGTGGGTCTTGAATCCATTTGAGGTACTTAGTTGTCTTCTGGACCATTT
The DNA here is from genome assembly GCA_032191745.1 of Picea mariana. Lineage (NCBI taxonomy): Eukaryota > Viridiplantae > Streptophyta > Pinopsida > Pinales > Pinaceae > Picea > Picea mariana. Next base: position 19,024 of record JASDQU010098743.1, read on the forward strand.
TCTCTTGATACCCTTAACAGGTTTCGGGCTTGATACCCTGCTCATTGTGGTCTACTCGACTTTCGACTGTACCCGCCTAGTGACTATTCGCGTGTTGGAAACCTAGTTTCCAATCTTTTTAGGGACATACACGGGTGACTGCGGGGGTATACCGCGGTACCTAGGACAGACATCAGGCCACTCTTTGTAGATTATACCTGGAGGGTGCTTCCATGTTCGAGTTGTACTTGCACCGGTAAGTTTCTCTAGTGTTGGTTGTTGTAACTGTTCTTCCAAATAGTTTAGTGATTACTTGTCTTATATCTTATGGGCTTCTTTTTAGTGTGTTTTACTTTTTAACGTGTAGAATACCTTAGCATGTATTGGATCTTCTCACACAGTGGAGGATCCCAAGCTCCGCCGGTCACGAAGGCTTCTGGGCCTGCCACCGGTTACACTGGAGCCACCCCCGCCACCATTAAGGTGGAAGCTATACCAACAAGGGTCTTTCGAAGCGACCGGGTTACAAACCTTTGTGCCCGAAAAACTCTTGGAGGAATCAATCACCAACATTGGCTCGGTTGAAACCCCAACCAATGATATCTAAGCATCATTTACTACACCAATCTAATTTCACGAACGCCAGATAGTGCCTCACACAGCTATGGAAACAAACGTTGTTACTTCGTCTGGGAATTCTTCCATTCCCACCACAGTTGCTACCACAGGAGAATCATCTCCTAACTTACCATCGTCGGTCCGAGCCACCATGGTATCGGCCGCAAATACGTCGCACAGTGGACCGAACCCATCTATGGTGGTGGCCACAACCCCCTTCACACCTAGTGCGACAGGCCCTCCATTCTCATACGGTATGCCTAGTTCGAGTACAAGTCCTGCACTAACCTACTCCACTTTACAGAATTTGGGTTTGGGGGCAGGGAGCTCTAACGCTCCTCTGTAAGGTCAACTTGGGGTCACTCCTGTCCCTTTTAACACTTTTCCTTACGCAGGAGGTCATATCCCTCCTTCATCCCCTTCGGTTGGTGGTCCGCATCAACAGTCTGTTGGGCAGCCTACACACCCTAGTTTATTTGGAGCAGGGAGTCAAGGAACACCTGCGCACAGTATGCCGGTAGTTTCTTCACCGTTTGTTTGGAACGAGACGTTTGGTAACAACACTTTCTCATCCACTGCTTTCCCATCTAGGGGCACTCCAATTTTTGGATAGTCTACTCCTGCGTAGGGTACTACTCTTGCGTAGGGGGCACATATAGCAGGACCTTGGAACTCAGAAAAAGGATCTATTCCCTCCTCTAGAATGTCGTTCTGGGGTAATTCTTTCCATAGTCAATGGAACCCTAAACAGACTACTATGCCTCTCCCATCAGGACCGACATGGGGTAATCCTTCCCAAAGTCCTTCAAACACGATGCATGCCCAACACCCTATGTCCTTTATGGTAAATCAGTCGATGATGTCTCCACAGATGCAAAATCCTTACATTGGTCAGGGCCATGGTTTCTACCAGAATTTGGGCCAGTAGCCAAACTTTTCCTGGCAACCTGGTGCCAGTCAAACTCTAGGACCCTTTTTCCCAGGTTATCAGCAGCAACCCAAACTACCATTCCTAGCGACTTTACACTTTCCAGATTTGACAAGGTTGTTAAATGATCCTATTTGTCACAATCCACGTTGGCCTCCTATGCCAACGAAGTTGCCTTTGGACATTCCAAAGTTCGAGGCCAAGCCTAATGAAGATCCAGGTGATCATGTGACTACCTTCCATATTTGGTGTTCATCTAACTCATTCAATGATGACTCCGTACAGTTGCGATTGTTTCAACGCACTCTTATCAGGAGTGTCGCGAAATGGTACATCAATCTTGATCGCTCAAGATACTCTTCTTTTGGCGAACTGGCGATGGTCTTCCTTAACCATTTCCAGTTACCTGTGAGATACGACGCCGGCACAGAGCTGCTTGCCAATTTCAAACAGACAACAATGGACCATATCTCTGATCATATGTTAAGAACCTGAATAGATCTACCAATATAATCACCACAAATACTGAATACACACTGGATTCACAAAGAAAGATAGAAGAAACCACACTTTATTATTACCAAACCCTTGAGGTAGGGCAACACCATACAATGGATCCTATTATGGAAGGGATCCTCTGTTGTTCACTTGCCTCTTTGAGGGGGCTTCCTCCTATTGAGCTACTGCTCCAAACACAATACTTCTCTTCATGTCTCATTACATTGCTTGAGCCCCTTTATATAGTGCTACCATCACCTAAGAACATTCTAGAGGAGGAATCTTCTAGAAGTAGAACCTTCTAAGAAGTCCTCTTACATTTATTATATCTAACTACCATAGTG
>JASDQU010098745.1:0-13359 GCA_032191745.1 Picea mariana
AGAGGTAGAGAGGGGCAGAGGGGGGAGATAGAAAATGAGTGTGTGTGTGTGTGTGAGAGAGAGAGAGAGAGAGAGTTTGGGAGGGAGTGAGATATGGGGAGAGAGAAAGAGAGAGGGAGAGGGATATAGAGTGAGGGGGAGAGAGGGGTAGATGCAAGAGAGAGAGAGGGAGTGGGAGAGAGAGAGAGAGAGAATTATTTTTGTTAACGGGAGTGTTCACGCGCTCCTGATAACGTGCACGCATTTTAGGAACGCATTTTAGGCATATGTTGACTTTGATAATTTAAAAAATATTAAAAATTTCCAAAAAATACACAACACAAGAAAAATGGGTTCTCTATAAGTATACAAGTTTTTGGAACGAAATTTCATCATTAAGACACTCAACACCTGCACGAACTAAAACATATACCTTATATTTTGTTGGAAAAATAAGATATCACTACTAGAAAAAATCAAATTTGACCTAGTTATTCACAATATCTATGAATACAATTTGTATATTCAAAAAGCTAATTCAATTTCCTAGGTTTCATTTTCTTACACCATATTCAAATTCATTGTAAAAGTACCTTGAATAATCCCTCCAAGTTAACAGATTCACTAATGAATCATGAGAGACCATCATTAGCTTGCACTCACCCTTCTATATATTATCATATTATTCATATCTACCCTTTTAACAATAAAATGTAATGACACAAAAAAAAAATACAGCAATATAATTCAAACACTAGAGATTATTCCTATATAAACACTTCTTACTTGTGTCATTCAATTCTCAATTTCACACAAATTTTTTAAACGTTTTTGCAACATTTACAAAGAAATATATAACAAATTTGTTTTGTGTACAACCATTTAGGGTCATGGATAATAATAATAATAATGTCACTACATACACCAAATTGATGTCTGAGATCCCCTTGTTTGTGGGATAAGGATTTCCCTATCCCACTCTTAATTTGAACTTATGATCATGTAAAAAAAAACAAAAAAAATACATATAATAACTTTACATAACAATTATCACAAAGTTATTATAATTATTATATAATTATAAATTTTACATCTTCTTACATGATTATATGATTTTTTTACATGATTATATGATTTTTTTTACATCTTCTTTAACCTATTTATTCTTAACTGGGATGAATGAACCATGCGCACATGGTAACATTAGGAGATTAGGTTTTTTAAAATCTAAAATAAAATTTGCTCTTAATCCGGCTACATTATATTATCAGAGAAGATCCAGAACTAGTTCTTAATCCGGTTGCATTATATTATCAGAGAAGATCTTGAATTTGTTCTTATTACTTTAAGATTTTATATTATTCTTAATTTATGATTAAACAATGTGATTAATTAAAATGTATTAAAATAAATTTAAGTTGGTATCTTTTACATATATTTTATTTTATTAATTTTATATAAAATTTAAAATTTTTAAATAAAATAAATTTATATAAGAAAAATATTACAATATTACAATTCTTTAATATTATATTTTTAAAATCAAAGAATTATTATAAGATATATATATTATGATCTTTTTAATATTAAACTATGTAATAAGATTTTTAATATATTAAAATTTCTTTAATTTAAATTTAAATTAATTTTTAATATATTAATTTTTTTATATTATTTAAATTTAAAATATAATTAATTTATATGTATTTTAATTTTTAATTTATTTAAATAAATTTAAATTGATATGTTTTATATATATTTTTATTAATTTTATATAAATTTAAAATATATTGATTTTATATAAAATTTAAAATTAAATAAATTTGTATAAAAAAATATTATATTTTTTTAATGTTATATTTTAAAATCAAAGAATTCTTATAAGATACTTATATTTTAATATTTTTAATATTAAACTTTATAATATGTAACAAGATTTTAATATATTAAAATTGAAAATGATTTTTTAATTAAAATTAAAATTAATTCTTAATATATTAAAATTTCATATAATTTTTACCATCGATGAGTTAGGCATTAAGGTAAGTTGGTTATTTATTAGAGTAGTATAGTTTGGTACTAGGTAAGTTGGTTATTTATTAGAGTAGTATAGTTTGGTACTAGGTAAGTTGGTTATTTATTAGAGTAGTGTAGTGGTGTATATGTTAATTTGATAGGTAAACGAGGGTGTTCGAGATAGATCCGGTACACGTAAGCTTAGAAGTAGGCTCCCACCGAACCCATCTTGTTATCTTGTTCCCGGTCAAGCTCCCGTACCTGCATATTTTTTACTTCCATCCTCCCCTATTTTGTTTTAAAATTATTTTATATTTTTCCATTTTTATATTTAGATGAATTATGGGTATTTTTTATATTTATATGAATTATGGGTATTTTTTTATATTTAGACGAAGTATGAGTATTTGGTAATTTTAAGCTAATTTAAAGTCACAAAGTTAAAAAATAAAATAAAATTTATATTACATATATTATTTTAAATTGATTTGGAGTTTCTATAAAATATGTATTTACAATTTAGAATAATAAAACATTATTATGTGAAAAATATTTATAAATATATATAAAAATTATTATTTTGTTAAGATATTATTATGTGAATAATACTTTGATTTGGAGTTTCTATAAAATATGTATTTACAATTTAGAATAATAAAACATTATTATGTGAAAAATATTTATAAATATATATAAAAATTATTATTTTGTTAAGATATTATTATGTGAATAATACTTATAAATGTATATAAGAATTATTATTTTGTTTAGAGTAATTTTTTTTATGTGAATAATGAATACAATAATAGTATATTTTTTAACTTAGTTTTTATATAATTACTTAATAAATATGAAATTAAAATGATATTAAAATAAACTTAAAATATTCTTATTATCAATAATTTTACTTTATATAGAAAATCGATTATTTAAACACAGTACTATAAGTTAATAAGTTGATAAACTTAATATGTTAATGGGTGGTGGATTAAAGGTTATCTTACCCAATTCTTTTCAATTCTCACTTGTGACATATGTGTACTTTATTCACTTTTTAATTCACTCGTACAATTACTTAATAAACATAACATTTATTGAGATATTGACTATGTTTTATATGGCCACCTTTAACTCATATAAGCATTGCACTAGAATAAGTTAATAAGTAGATAAACTTAATATGTCAATTAGATTTGAGTTTAATCTGAATGGTTGGTGGATTGAAGATTATCCTTCCCACCTAATTTCAATTCCCACTTATGATACATATACTCTTTATCTACTAGTTAACTATTCATATAATTACTTAATAAACATGTAATTACCCTTCAATTTTAAATACACTTTAAATTTATCTATAAGTATAATATAGAGTAAGTATAAATGTAAATATATGGTAATTAAGGTTGGGTTGGAGCTTAATTAAGATTATGATAACTATGACTGTAAGAAATGTTAGCAAATTTATGTACTAAATAAATATCATTTTTTTATATCGATAAAGTAGACATACTAAAACTTGTATAAATATAAGTATGATCTTTTTTATGCGTCTCCATTGTTTCAATTTTTAACTCAACTGTACGGTACGTGAACGCGTTTTAACAAGACGATTATTGTTGTGGTTCGAGTGGAGGGAGAGTTTGTTGTAGGTGAGACGGAGCAGGATTTTATGTGTCACTCTAGACTGGTGGCCGCCAGAGAAATTTGATTACGGGACCTGCAGCTGGGGGCACACCTCCTTCATAAATTTTGTAACTGCCCCGCCCTTCTCCTGTTTGCTTTTATTAGTGTGCTTTGGGGCGCTAGTTGTTTTAAAATACAATGAATTGTCTCTCAAGTGTATTAGAATTGTCTAAGGTAGGATTTGAATGTAACTAGCCTTGTGTTACGTTTTTGGCATGCATAAACAACTAAGTGAAGTAATTATTCTTATAGAATAGATGCATCTTAATTGGGGATGGGCATCTATTAAGCTATGAAAGAGGGATAAATGTTTTGGGGATTAGTTAGTCATTTTTATTTTTATGCCTATTTTTTCACATTATTGTATAACGGTGTTTTTAATGATTGAATGGACAATTTGTTATACATACATACTTACAAGTGGGGCAGGGCAGGGCATGCACATGGACAAGATTAAGAGTATGATCACTCAAGGTGGCCAAAGACTTCAAAACTTCAACCATGATTTAGGTCACAGGTTTTCATTTTCCTCTCTAGATTTTGATCTCAGTGTTGGAAATTAAAGTCCCATGGTTTGTATGTTTTAGGAATCAACCTATTCATTTATGTCCAGGTATGCTTATTTTTTTAAATTACTGTGATGAAAACAAAGATTATATAATATTGTAGAAATGGTTACATAAGTACAATTTTATTGGATTTCGATGAAGGGAAATCATTAAAATGGAGAAGCATGTCTACTGGAATGGATCTTGTGATGGAACAATGAGGTATGGTTTTGGTTTTTATGGACCTTATGGTGGAACAATAAGTATGGTTTTGGGTTTTATCTTTCTTCAGTTATGTATTTAGGTATGGTGGAGACTAGATGACATCAAGAAGAATACATTGAGTATTTTCTTATTTAGGTATTTTGTCTGGAGTTCGCGTCCAGACCTCCTCCTCCCTCCATCTTCGCTTATGCAATACACATTCATTAGGTGACATGGTTGATGCTTTTCTCTCTATTTTTATGTTTTTTTAGAGGTTGTTTTTCATTCCCAAAATTGAAACTGGGTCATGTTTGGTTTGTTCTCAGTGAAACTACATCTTAAAATAGAGTCAAGTATTTCTCTTGGAGTGGGTGTAAGTGCAGTTCTTACAGGCCTTCCTCTCATTCTTGGCTAGGTAAGTACACATTTTACCATTTTTCATCTTAAGGATTGAGAAAACTACCAACCCTATATGTGATGTGGAATCATGAATCTCAGTTATTTATTTTGTATTGTTGGTACTAAACCAAATTTTAAGAAATCACTGTGATATTTGTATAGACTTAGAAAGTAGTTGTGGTTGTAAATGTGATTGTCATATAGAAGATTTGATTTTGTTTTCATTAACATTTTCTTTAGTTTTATAGGATTAATTTAATTTTTTCTATTTTTTGGAATTTGGATGAACTCACTGATTTTTTGAAAAATAAAATAGTTTTATATTTTATAGAATAAGATCAATGAATAATCAACAAAAAAAAAAAGACAAAGTTTTTAATACATCAAAATTTCACATAGTTTTAAAATCAAAAATAGTTTTATATTTTATAGAATGAGATCAAATCAAAAAAAAAAAAACAGTTTTTAATACATCAAAATTTCACATAATTTTAAAAGTTATGGTTGAATTGAGTTTAGTTTTATAATTAAGGGTAGTGAAATTACATATTAAATTAATTAATAAAATGTTGTGGATCAATAATACATGCTTTCAATCTCTACAAAGGTTTATCTATTGAAATGTTTTTTCAAGAGGTGTAGGTGTGACTCCTTCCTTCAATGGCTTAGATTTTTAGAATGTATAGGAGGATGAGTTGAGATAAGATTTGTGATGGATAAATTTAGTTTTTTGGATCATGCAACCAACAATCCCAGTTTAATTTCAGATGTTATGTTGTATCTCTTCTCAACTCAATCAAATATACTTCTAGTTTCAACTTTCAATAATAGAGCTAGATGATCGATATTTTTTGTGTTTTCCTATCAATTGTGACAAGCTTAAATCTACTCACTCAAGCCCTTTCATACTCAAATTTTTAGTCTTTTTGAATGGAAAGCAAACACTTTATATTATTAAGATGAGATTATCTAAAAGCGGTAAGAATAGTGCACACTTTTCTCAAATTAAATTCAATATGAGAAAAATAATTTTTTTAGAGTTTTTGTAGGACTTTGTATATTTAAGCTAAAGTTCATTTATTCTAATAAAGGAGCACATGAACTAGTTACCAAACATGTTTTCTCCAAACCAAAGATAATGACATATGTACTATGTTGCATTGGTTTTCGGGATGGGGGAATGACGAGGACGGGGGGACACATCCCTGGGACGACTAGAGTGCACCCCTGAATTTTCAGGGAACAGGATATACTATATAGTATTATGCATAGCCCTTGCACTTTCCAATTCTAAAAAATCTCGAGAAATTTAAAAAATGGTCTAGTGGCATTCCATTGTTGGCTGCTAGACATGACCAAAATGCAGTTTAGCTTTAGGAAACTTAAGTGCTAGAACTATCTCTATAGTATCTTTTCTTCCTCATATTTCTTGTTAATGATGATTATTTTAAAACATAAGAGGAATTATCTTCTCAATAGGGTTTGCATTATTTTACAGTTGTGTTGAAAACCACTATAAAACACTTTGGTTTTGTATGGAGATTAGATTCATATTTCATATTAAGAAGGTAATTGAATATGAATTTATTCAAACAATTGGTACCCAATAAAAGTGACTAATATCTGATGTTTTCACAATGCTCGTGATTGGGATGGTGGAAGCACTAGACTTGAGTGACTCCTGGAAACCCATGTACAATACGTAAAAGCTAAGATGACCAGAAAAATAAGAAGAACAAGAACAATAACTAGAAGGATTATCCCTCTTAAATGTTGCATTTCCTAATTTTTTGACATGAAATCTTTGTCTGTTGTAATGATGTTGCTAAAAATACAATGTTTAAATCACCAGAAACCCAAATCGAAACCCATCATACAAAACCCATGTTTTGAGCTGCAACTTGTACAATAGAATTAGATTCAGTGCAATACAAAAATAATGGATGGAAAAAATGATCATATTGTCCAATAATCAATCTCTATCATTGTTAAAACTTAAGATATGTGCCTAGAATATCCCCAAAATCTACCTAGAAAATCCCTGAAATTTGCTAAAAACATCCCCAAAATTTATTTGGAATGTCCCTGAAATTTTCCTAGAATGACTTACAGACTGCCAACAAGTCCTTATGTCCTCGACGAAGTCCCCAGCAGATTGGGAATGTTTCCCAAGGGTCCCCAACTCCTTGAAACAAGAAAATGGTGGGTACATGTTTGTTTTGGGTGGGGACAAGTTCCCGTGCAACATAGCATATATATGTTCCCTCACATATCTCCACAAAAAATTGGCTAGTGATAAAACTTAGGACTTATTTTCCAATCATTTATACTTATAAAGTAAATACTTTGTTAGGGGATGCCTCTTCCTCGGTATTTTCTTTTAAAATAAAAACAAAAAACAATCTACTCCTATAAAGTTAAAGTAAATCTGTTATATTTGTATGCGTGGTAGAACCTGCTTAGTTTAACTCATTTGAACCATCTATGCATGTATTGATTTCCCTCTTATCGCCCCATTTATGCCTTGCAAAAAAATAATATAATAGTTTATTTTTTAATTTTTAATTGTAAATTTTGATTAAATTTGATAACCTCTCTCACCTAGAATGATCCTAGGGTTTTCTTTGGAACATGAAGTTGGACATTGGATACTATTCAACATTGTTGGACTATATTTGAAATTAAGATTATCAATGTTGATGTTAACAATGGAATACTATGTTGATAAATTTAAAGATGGTGTAGAGATTGTTGCATCTGGTGCTAGAGATAAGAAAGAACCCAACTATGACAAAAAACTTAGTAATGGTTCTTAGTGGAGCTATCATGGGGCAAGTGCATGATGGAGGACCAATAATCAAGCAAAGGATATTTGTGAGGCCATTATGCATAAGAAGTTTGAGTAAACACATGGGTGAAGACTATGAATAACTAACAACAAATTTAGCCATAGTAGTCGCGAGTCTTTCAATATCAAAATATCTACAAAAAGGAAGAAAACAATAATCAATGTGGCTTATGCAAAGATGTTAGTGAAGGAATTGACAATGTTGTAATTGTTTCCTAAGTACCTTATTCTAAACACTATTTTAATACGTAATTAAATGCCAATATTGTGGAATAAAAACATTAACCCTGGGATGATTGTTTAGAGGTGCTTTAACTGAGCATCTACTGCCCTCAGTTCAATTTAGTTATTTGAGATCCTTCCTACCTAACAAGCTCTAGCTAGCTTTGCATTCTAATATTGATGCATTATTCATTAGAGTATCACTATTACTTGTGATTATTAATGGACCCCACCATGTACAACCAGTACAAACCATTACTTTTGATTACTTGGTTTAATGTGTAAGCGACAACCATTTACATTGGTGGTCTAATTTAGTGGAGGATCCCTTGCCTTGTTTTTTCTTTGGGTTTTGTCAGTGTGTCTACTCCTTGGTGGGGCACCCCATGCGCCTTATTTTTTTTTGAGGGTCAAATTCCCATCATTTTACCTTTGACCTTGCCTTTTCCTTTTTGTGTGTTTTTTTCCAAAAATTATTTTCTATTTTATGAATTTGTGGATCATTCCATGCCTTTTTTCTCATTCATGAGGTTTTGTTCCATTACTATGTGAGAGTTTGCTAGTTTCTTATGGAACATAGTGTTGATTTTGTTTTTGTTTCCAATAGAACAGAGAGAACATTTGCTAAAAAATTGTTGAGTCATCTATCGGCGCATTCCCTTGTCTTTCTTCTCTAAATTGGGCATAGCTCTCTTAGTTTAGAGTTATTTTTCATTGCCTTGAACCTTTACTCGCCTTAAGAGCCTTTGCTCCCCATAGGGCCACTTTTCCTACTTTTTGTTAGATTTTTCATCCTTGTTCAAGGAGTTTCTGCTTCATTCTTGGATACCTTGCTCCTCTTTTTTTTATTACTTGGTTGAATGTGTAAGCGAAAATCATTTTCTTTGGTGGTTTAATTTAGTGGAGGATCCCTTGCCTTGTTTTTTCTTTGGGTTTCATCAATGGGTGCACTCCTTGGTGGGACACTCCATGTGCCTTCTTTTGTTTCAAGGGTCAAATTCCCATCTTTTTCCCTCTGGCCTTGCCTTTTTTCTTTTTGTGTGTTTTTTCCCAAAAAAAAAAATTCTATTTTATGAATCTATGGATCATTCCATGCAATTTTTCTCATTGTTGAGGTTTTGTTTTGTTACGGTGTGAGATTTTGCTAATTTATTATGGAACATAGTGTTGATTTTGTTTTGGTTTCCAATAGAGAAAAGAGAATCTTTGTTAAAAATTCATTGAGTCATCTATTGGCACATTTCCTTGTCTTTTTTCCTCTAAATTGGGCATACCTCTCTCAGTTTAGAGTTATTTTTTGTTTCATTGAACCTTCGTTCCTTTTGGGAGCCCTTTCTCCCCATAGGGACATTGTAATACCCTAGTTTTGATCCCTGGAAATGTAATGTAACATGTGTGTGTGTGTGTGTGTGTGTGTGTGTGTGTGTGTGTGTGTGTGTGTGTGTGTGTGTGTGTGTGTGTGTGTGTGTGTGTGTGATTTAGGTTGTGAGACAAATAGTATGGTTGAGGGCCAAGTAATGTAAATAATTTACATCAAAGTTATTGATCAAAATGCAATCGTTGTTTCTGAGATGAGGGGGACTAAAATGATGTGGGGATATAACTTCACAAGAGGAGGATTAAGGTAGCTCAAAGGGGCACATTATCCCCCATTCCTAGGGATAACTAAGGAGATTGTATTTTGAGGCCTCAAGTTGCAGACATGGAGTACTGAGAGGAAGATGAGAAGGCAAGGGACCCTATCATACCACACATCACCATCTGATCGATGGCAGCAGCATCCACCACACCCATCTTGACCCACAGAATACAACAAATCTTGCTTCATGAGGTAACAAGTCTGGTATCGTTTTAAGCGTAATTTTAATATTTGAAGCATTTGAACATGTTTTAAAGGATCCTTTCTTGATTTTGAAAACATTTGCTTGGAAATTATGCTTTTTTCCCTATTTCACCTTAGTGAGTGTCATGGTTTCCTAGTAAGTGGCCACCCTCAGGGAAAGGGTTGCTACTCGGGGGTCTCCTTGAAGGATCATCGTACTATTCTCGCTCATACTTACCAATTCTCATTAGTTCTTCCCCTCTCTTTCCCCATCTTTCAGATTTTTGGGCTTATTGACCCAAGAAGGGCATGTACCTTGTTTCATGGGAAGAAGGGGCCACTAGGCTCAGATGTGCCCTGGAAAAAATATCATGCAATAGAATTTCTCCCTGGGATCCCGAGAGTAATGAAACGCCTCTCAAAAAATGAGGGACCCATAAAATAAATAACTAATTAATAATTATTTCCAAGGTAGAGCAGTTGTGGGCTATGCATTTCCTTTTTAGTGCTCCTTATTGTCTTCAACTTGGAAAGGCATGCAAACCAAGGTAGAGCGTATGTGGGCTATACATTTCCTTTTTAGTGCCCCTTATTGTCTTCAACTTGGTAACACATGAAGAATTATGAGGCTCNGTTTCTGAGATGAGGGGGACTAAAATGATGTGGGGATATAAATTCACAAGAGGAGGATTAAGGTAGCTCAAAGGGGCACATTATCCCCCATTCCTAGGGATAAATAAGGAGATTGTATTTTGAGGCCTCAAGTTGCAGACATGGAGTACCGAGAGGAAGATGAGAAGGCAAGGGACCCTATCATACCACACATCACCATCTGATCGATGGCAACAACATCCACCACACCCATCTTGGCCCACAGAATACAACAAATCGTGCTTCATGAGGTAACAAGTCTGGTATTGTGGTAAGCGTAATTTTAATATTTGAAGCATTTAAACATGTTTTAAAGGATCCTTTCTTGATTTTGAAAACATTTGCTTGGAAATTATGCTTTTTTCCCTATTTCACCTTAGTGAGTGTCATGGTTTCCTAGTAAGTGGCCACCCTCCGGGAAAGGGTTGCTACTTGGGGGTCTCCTTGAAGGATCATTGTACTATTCTCGCTCATACTTACCAATTCTCATTAGTTCTTCCCCTCTATTTCCCCATCTTTCAGATTTTTGGGCTTATTGACCCAAGAAGGGCATGTACCTTGTTTCATGGGAAGAAAGGGCCACTAGGCTCAGACGTGCCCTGGAAAAAATATCATTCAATAGAAGTTCTCCCTGGGATCCCGAGAGTAATGAAACGCCTCTCAAAAAATGATGGACCCATAAAATAAATAACTAATTAATAATTATTTCCAAGGTAGAGCGGTTGTGGGCTATGCATTTCCTTTTTAGTGCTCCTTATTGTCTTCAACTTGGAAAGGCATGAAAACCAAGGTAGAGCGTATGTGGGCTATACATTTCCTTTCTAGTGCCCCTTATTGTCTTCAACTTGGTAACACATGAAGAATTATGAGGCTCTTTAAGGCTTCCCAACAGTTATGTCTTTGACATTTTTTAAGCATTGATTTAAGGACAAGAACATGATTGTTATACTATTGTTTTAGGATTGCTAACAAAACTTTTTTTGTTGTTGTTTAATATTGCCTTTTAGACTAGTTTAATGCTCATTTAATGCTATAGTTTTCAAGGTTAGATAACGTGGGTTTGATGTCCATACATTCTCCTTTAAAACTTTCATTAAAACAATAAACACACCTCTTGATATTTTACACTTCAATGTTGATAATAAAACACATGCAAACCACAAATTTACTCAAGTGAGTTTTGGTCAACATGAACCTGGAAAAACCCCCATGGGGAAAACTAGTTAAGAGGAATATTTATTATGGAGCTAGAAGGAAATATTACAGTAAAGATATACAACCAACTTATCTCAAGTAAGTTGTCTAATCTCCCTTTAAATTCAAGCATCTTGTTCCTTGAAGTATGAACCCTTTTCCCAACAAAAAATGTGCCCAACCCAAGGTTAAGTGATGTGTCTGTCTAGGAATCTGAGCATGTTGTACCTATCATAGAACCCACGCCCTTCTTCCTCAACTATAAAATGCACCTCAATAAGTGTTCCTCCTTGCCAATGATAAGTGTTCCCTCTCTCATTGATCAAGTGCGCCCTTCAAGCCTCTTGGTGCACCCTCCTTCAAAAAGTGTGCCCCTCTCAAACTCATCCTTCTCCAAATTGCCTTCTTGTCTTCTTCTCTTCACTCAAAACTCATAGTGAACAAATGAATTCCCTTTTTCCTCCTTCTCTTTTCCTTTAACCTCATCATTAGGTTAACCTAGGAACCAATGGATAGGATTAGATCTTATTCAACCAAGATCAAGAGTGGAGATTAGATCTCCCCCTTTACTTTATGTAAATAAAGTCACTTTGACTTTATAACATAAAATAAAGTGAGGGAGGGGTACTTTTATACCTTTAGTGTTAGGCACTCAATAACACTAGGGGACCACTTCCCAAGGTACAAAAACTCAACACTCCCTCTTACCGAGGAAAGTGTTCTTCACCACTCCCATCTTGTCTCTAAAGTAGACATGCTTTCTCCTTGGAAAAGACTTCGTGAGAATGTTTGCAATCTGCTCAACAGTAGATATGTACTCAAGATGAACTGCTCCTCTCTGAAGCCAATAATGGATTCTCATAGAGTTTGATACAACTATGATTATCACAGTGAATCATTGTAGGCCTCAAATCATGACCAATAGGCCAACCAATAACCTGCGAAGCCAAATAGCCTCATAGTTGGTTTGACTAACTGCCATATACTCTGCCTCGGTAGAATTCAATGCCACTAACTTATCTCTCTTAATGAACTAGGAAATAATTGTTGATCCAAAACCAAAATAGAACCATGAAGTGCTCTTCCTGTCAATTGCACATCATGCCCTGTCTGAGTCTATATAGACAATCAACCTGACCCCATCACCTCAGACATATTCCAAACCATACTCCATTGACCCTTCTATGTACCTCAAAACATGTTTTGTTGCTATCAAGTACACTCTCCTAGGCTCCACCATATACTGACTACGAATGTTCACAACAAAACAAATATTTGGTCTAGTGTTGACCATATACATCAATGAACCAACCAACCTATGATATCTCATGGAATCCACGAACCCGGACTTAGAAGAACTAAGCTTCCTCTAGTTGGTGACCATAAGTGTCGACATGGATCTGCAATCCTCCATCTGAAATCTGCTCAAAATATTTTCTACATAATTCCCCTATCCCAGAAAGATGTGCCCATCCTCTTTACAAACCTCCATGCCAAATAAATAATGCATTAATCCTATGTCCTTCA
Organism: Picea mariana; assembly: GCA_032191745.1. NCBI lineage: Eukaryota > Viridiplantae > Streptophyta > Pinopsida > Pinales > Pinaceae > Picea > Picea mariana. The sequence goes on from JASDQU010098745.1 coordinate 13,097, forward strand.
TCTCAAACTTTGAAGCAAGACCCCTCTTGCATTCAGCTATGAGCTCCTCCCCTCCAATGATAAACAATTCATCAACATATAGGACAAAAATGAGAGTATCCTCTCCACAAACAATCTAATAGAGATTCAAATTCATCTCACTCTTCTCAAAGCCCATATGTAGCAAGTAAGACTCAATCCTGGAATACCAAGCTCATGGAGCTTGCTTCAGAAAACATACGATGTCTTTTTCAACTGGCACATGTGGGACTCTCTCCCAAACA
>JASDQU010098746.1:23298-34179 GCA_032191745.1 Picea mariana
ATGTTTGTCATCTATTGCTGGGTAGACCATGGCAATATGACAGAAATGTGATTCATGATGGGCGAATGAACACATACACCCTGGAGAAGAATGGGAGGACACACATATTGCTTCCGATAAAGGATAAGGAGGTGAAGCCTGAAGTAAGAAACACTGTACTTCTCATGAGTGGGAAGGAACTTCTTATAGAAGTTAAGAAGAAGGAGGATCCACAGTTTATTGTGGTTAGGAAACTGAAAATTGTTCTGACTAGCACAAGAGTGGATGATTTACCAGAGGAGGTTCAGGAACTGCTGGAAGAGTTCGCTGACATAATAGTGGACGAATTACCTTGTTCGTTGCCACCGATCAGGAGTGTGAGTCATCATATCGACCTCATACCAGGAGGCAGTTTTCCAAACAAAGCCGCGTACAGATTGATGCCGAAAGAGAATGAAGAGGTTAAAAGGAAAGTTCAGGATTTATTGGACAAAGTTTTGGTCAGGGAAAGCTTGAGTCCGTGTGTTGTTCCAACAGTACTCAGTCCGAAGAAAGATGGAGGCTAGAGGATGTGTACTAACTCGAGGGCGATTAATAAGATAACCATCAGGTACAGATTTCCATTGCCGAGGATGGATGATCTGATGGATTGCTTGAGTGGAGAAAAATATTTTTCAAAGATTGATTTGAAAAGCGGATATCACTAGATTCGCATGAGAGAAGGCGATGAATGGAAGACAACATTCAAAACAAATGAAGGGTTGTATGAATGGCTTGTTATGCCATTTGTCTTAACAAATGCGCCAAGTACCTTTATGAGGTTGATGAACGAAGTCCTGAAGGAGTTCATCAGGAAATTTGTCATTGTGTATTTGGATGACATACTGGTTTTCAGTAAAACAACAGCAGAGCATCTGAAGCATTTGGCTACAGTGATGCAGAAACTACAGTAGGAGAAGTTGTTGATAAATATGAAGAAGTCCTCATTCATGAAGACAGAGCTCATTTACTTGGGGTTTGTTATTTCTGCAAATGAGTTGAGGATGGATCCAGATAAGGTGGAAGTGATCAAGAATTGACCATCACCGAAGAATATCTTTGAGGTGAGAAGTTTTCACGGATTGGCTAGTTTCTACCGAAAATTCATCAGAAATTTCAGTGGGATTAGTGCAACAATGATGGATACAGTGAAGAAGCAGCATAAGTCTTTTCACTAGACAACAGAGGCTAAGAAAAGTTTTAATCTGTTGAAGAGGAAGATCACGAAACAACCAGTTTTGGTGTTGCCAAATTTCCAAAAGACATTTCAGGTGAAATGCGATGCAAGCGGATTTGCAATCGGGGCAGTCTTAAGTCAAGAAGACAGGACGATAGCATATTTCAACGAGAAGTTGAATGAAGCAAAATTGAAGTACTCCACATATGATAAGGAGTTCTATACTATCATACAGGCATTGAAGAAATGGAGGCATTACTTGATCCCGAAAGAGTTTGTATTGTACAGTGACAATCATGCATTGCAGTTTGTGACTCAACAGGAAAAGTTGAATCATAAACATGTTAAATGGGTTGAGTATATGCATAATTTCACTTTTGTGATTAAACATATTTCTGGTACTGCTAACAAAGTCGCTGATGCTTTGAGCAGGAAGTGTTTGCTGTTGTAGGAGTTCTGAGTCAAAACGCTGGGTTTTGATGATCTCAGGGACATGTATACAGATGATCAAGATTTTAAAGAAGCGTATGAAGCAGCTGAGAATCCAGTTCTTAGAGATAGAAGCCCTTGGGCCGAGTACATGATCCAAGAAGGATTGTTGTTTAAGGGCAATCAACTGTGTATTCCGAAATGCTCCATGAGGGAGAATCTGCTGAAGGAGAAACACAGTGGAGGATTGGCAGGACACTTTGATCACGACAAGACATTCACGAAGTTGAATGAGTCATATTTTTGGTCGGGAATGCGAGCGGATGTCAAGAGATTTGTAGACAGATGTAGAATTTGCCAGCATTCGAAGGGAAGGAAGCAGAATGCAGGTTTTTATCAACCATTGCCCATACCAGAGAGACCGTGGGATGCAATTAGCATGGATTTTGTATTGGGGTTGCCAAGAACACAAAGAGGTGTTGATTCAATCTTTGTGGTAGTGGATAGATTTTCCAAAATGGCACACTTCATTCCATGTTAGAAGACTAGTGATGCAACTCACATTGCCAATCTATTCTTCAAAGGGTTCATTCGACTTCATGGGTTGCCAAGAAGCATTATTTCGGATCGAGACACCAAATTCATAGGGCATTTCTAGAGAACCTTATGGAAGAAGCTGGGAACTAACTTGTCATTTAGTTCGGCTTATCATCCTCAGACGGATGGACAGACAGAAGTGGTGAACAAAAGTCTGGGAGACTTGCTGAGAAGCTTGGTGATAGAGCACCACAGCCAGTGGGACCACATATTGCCGCAGACAGAGTTTGCTTATAATGACTTAGTAAATAGAAGCACAGGCCAAAGTCCATTTCAGGTTGTCTATGGGATGCAACCGAGAGGAATTTCTGAACTGAGAGATTCAGAACAGATTGCGACTAGGAGCGCTAGTGTAGAAGAATTCGCAGAGGCGATGAAAGAACTTCACAGCCAGGTGAAGGAACGACTGCAGAATTCAAGTCAGGAATACAAGCGTAGAGCAGATCAGCATAGAAGACAACTTCAGTTTGAGGTTGGTGATCTAGTTCTGGTACATTTGAGAAAGGAAAGGTTCTCGAGGGGAACATACAATAAGCTGAAGATGAAGAAAATCGGGCCATGCAAGGTCTTGAAGAAGTTTGGGACGAATTCTTATGAGATTGAATTACCCGATGGGGTCGAAATTTCTTCAATATTCAATATCTCGGATTTGTACCCATACAGAGCTAGGGAAACAAAGATTGGGGATGAGCAGCCATTGATCCAATGGACGAAGCAAATGCCAGTTGCAGAGAAGCCGCAGATGAAGTGCATACTGGATAAGAGAGTGAGCAAGAGGACCAGGCGAAGGCAATACTTCGATTATTTGGTTAAGTGGAGAAATCATCCAGTTGAAGATGCCAGCTGGGAGACTGAAGCAGGAATACAGAAGCATGGACATACCGTGCAGGAGCTCATGAATAGGAGCCCATGATTTTTTTCAAGCGAGGGAGTATGATGCAGGAGCATCTCCCACATCAAGCGAGCCAACGCGGAAGGCGAGAGACAGCTAGACAAGCACCATCACACATTTTGAAATTGCCTTGAAGTTGTTGCGCGATCTTAAATGAGCCATTAAGAGGAAGCGCACTTGTATAATGTAATCGGACCTTGAGCTTTTAGCTCTCATCCTTAGTAGGTAGAGGCATTTAAGATAGTTAATGTAAAGTAGATAGAATTTAATTCTAGATTAGACTGCTTGAGAGCGTAAGAGGGAAACAGGATATAGACACCCTCAATGTGTATTGTAACATTATCGAAGAAGCATTAGAGCAAGAGCACGCAGATAGTTGTGTAAGAACACCCATGTACAGATATTTGAATTAATAGAAGAGTTTGATTCAAATCCATGGTTTTGTGTCTGTTCTCTATGTATTGATGCTGAATGATATGCTCATTTGATGTTTGCTTCCTATTATACATTTTCTTTGATATGCTGTGTATATGATTTCATGTTTGAGTTTGAAGTCTGAAAAGGTGAAGGAATGAGTTTCAATTGTTTCTCTGTTTGAGCAAGGAGTTCCTGCAAGGAGTGCTGTTGAAGTGTCCGCAAGGAGTGCGTTAACAAAGAGCTCAGGTAGTTTAGCTTTTGTTCTCATTCACCCAAAGGTGCAATTGGGCACAGGAGCCGTGCAAGGAGTGCGTAGGCCGAGTGAAGCTCCAGGGTTGCAAACCTGAGAGAAGTGTTTTAAGACTGCTACTACAGGTGTGCGCAGATTCGAAGATTCAACACTTAGGCGTGTTTGAAGGTTGCCGCAAGGAGTGCGAGCAAGAGGCTTCTTTCTAAGAACTTGAAGCTGTAGAAAGCTCAGGAGGTATAGAACCTCGATAAATTGTCAAGAGAAGCACAGGGAGTTTGTGCCATGAAGTGTTTAAACATGCGTTGCAAGTTTTTGCGCAGATAGACAAGTTTCTGTGGAGGAACACTTGGTCCTTCACAGGAATCATCAAGGAAGGACGGACAGACGGTATTTTTTGAGGAGAATACATGAATTTCTGTGAGCCGTTAGATATTGCAAAGGAGTAGGGGAGATACACAAGTATTCCCAAGAGGTTAGAAGCTCAAGAGGGGCAGATCCATTGATCCGAGTCACAAGGACCGTCGGATTTGCACATGGGATCGTGCATTGGGGTTTCGCAGGTTGAAATCCCGTGAATATAGCAGCAGGAATCGCTATATCACGATACACGATATCTCGACAGCTATGAGGATAGTGTGGGGACCACAGGAGTCAGAGTGGTGGACAGGTGGCACGAGTTATTGGGGTTTTGCAGTGAGAAGTTTCGAAACCATTACATTAGGATTCGCGATCCCGTGAAGCTCGAAATCCCGTTAGAGGTGACGGGACGTTGAAGGGCCAAACTCGCGCGTGTGTCGGAGTTTCGGCACATTGGAAATCGAGAGTCGGGGATACAAGTTACTTGACATCGCAAGTGTTGAATTTGCGATAGGAGAAGTCCCAACAGGGTAAAGTAAGGGTCAGCATTGACTTGCATCGGGTCTTGGGGATTCGAAACACCAACGCTCGACCACTGACCTCGCGAACCCGCGAAGTCCGATTCCCCGATAAGTAAAGAGAGGGGATCACGCGAAGAGTTTTGTGGATGCATATTTCTCGATAGGGATATAGAATAACGTTAAAGTTCTTCGGGCCATGTGGAAGAGGAGATCCTATGAGAGGACGTGCTTGAGGGCACGACTGCATCACGTGCTTTTGACTATTTCAGCAATGGGCCTTCAAACAACAACAATAATCTGTAGTTTGAACTGTTTCCACACTTATATATTTCTGATCGATGGTTAAGTATGAGAGTAATGTAAAATTATATGCAAAACAAATTAAACATATAGCGAAGAGAAGAGACGTTATATACCTTTCGAGAGATAGGGTAAGGTGATAATGTAAGCTTAAATGTGAGTGGAAAAATGATGTAATGGTAGAAAAAAGTATGAACAAAAAGGCACATTATAGGGTCCTAACATCCCCCCCAACTTAAAAGGTTGCATGTCCTCAGGCAACTTCAATCTGAATCAGAATCTGAATACCGACTCTGAGCGTGCAAGTTACTTAAGCAATAGCTGTGGAAAGTGCTATCTGTTGGAGCTCTGAATCCTTGAACACGTTGTAGCCTTTGCCAAGCTACTGTTTCAGCCTTCTTGGGCAACTTATGATGAACTTGATATTTCTCAGCTGGCATCCACAAAATAGGAAAATGAAACTGATAACCTATCCAGCTTTCAACACATTGCTGAACACATTTGATGTAGCTAGGTACCCGGGAGATTGCTGTCTCAAGATTGGTGGGGCTAAAGGGATTGTGTTCCAGTCTTTTCTCAGCAGATTGTTGCCAAAACATGTTATTTTCTTGTAGGGCAATGATATCTATGGATTTAATGAACTGTTGACAATCCTGAAGTACTGTTGTCTGTAATTGCTGAATATATTGAATCATCCCTGGTTTCTTCAAAAACTGATAATACTCTGCAACAAAGGTGGCAATGTTCTGTGGTTCTGGCCGTATCCAGAGAAGGCAGTTATCCTCGTTATGCTTGGCATCTAGGAAGTCATTCTGCCATATAATCTGATTGTTAAGGAAGGAGGTGAGTGCCCAAATCTGGATATCACCGAAAAGAGGGTTAAGGTTAAGTTGTCGGTTCTCAGGGATGGCCTCATTATGAAGATATACCTCACAGAGGAGGTGCTGATTCATAGTAGAGGCTTCTGCAAAGGTTCTAATAAAATCTACTAGATTTAACACTGCATGGGGTCTTCCTTCTTTGATTGATTTAATCTGAAAAAATGTAAGTCATTCCATGAGGAAAAGAGAGTAATTGGAGGATGGTTTCCTTGCAGCCAACAACTTTTGTGCCAAGTCAAACATCAGGAGCAATTTGCCTTTTAGCTCTTTATTCTGCTTCTTATGGGCATGGGATTCTTGGCATGTTTTCTCCAAAGCTTCCCAGTTTGAATAGATGTGGTTTAGCCAGAGTAGTCTATGCTCTTGCAGGCTTTTGTCCTGTGTAACAATAGACTCTTTTTTCCATTTGTCCATTATTGCTTGCTCATTCCATGGTTGAGTTTGTGTTTCAGCATCACAAGTGATAGGCTGAGGTAGGGTCTAAGTGGCTTGTTCCATAAGAGTGTGGGTATTGATCTGGCTAGGAGGAGTAGATTCATCAATAAGCAGTGTTTGTACATCTTTATTAACAAAAAAAGGGGCTTCATATGTGGCAATTTTTGTAGGCCAGGGTTCATTTTGAATTTTGGAAGGTCCTGTTGGTTCTTGTGTAACAACAAGGTTTTCTTCTTTGACTGCAAAAGTCGTAGGTGCAAGGGAATCTCCTGGCATTGGAATTTGAGTTACTTTGTAGCCTGCTTGATAATAGATGTCCCCACATTGACTGCACATATACTCTCTACACTGATTCTCTATTGTATTTTCCTCTGTCATGGTCGCTATGCGAGCTAGGGTGTACAATTTAAGTTCCATCTCGTAGGCTTCCTTTACCATGACTAGCTCTTGCTTGTAGGCTTCCAGTTCAGACCTTAGGAACTCATTTTCTTGTAAGACAGAGGCCATTGTTGGTTCTGGTTGTTGGTATTTCAAAGTTATATAAAGAGGGGTGACTGGTTCTTGTGTAATAGTCATAGCCGCACTAGCTGGTTCTTTTGGAGCAGTTACAGGATCGACAACTGATTCTTGTATTTCAACTTCTTGATGTAGAGAAAGTAGTGTTGCGGCACCCTGAGCATCTGGTTCCTGTATTTTGGTAACAATATCAACAGCTGGTTCTTGTGTTTCAGCTGTAGCTGGTTCTGGTGTAACAACTATAGCTGGTTCTTGTGTTTCAGCTACTGAATGAGTAGTTGGTTCTTGTGTTTCAGCTACTGGATGAGTAGCTGGTTCTTGTGTTTCAGCTACTGGGTGAGTAGCTGGTTCTTGTGTTTCAGCTACTTGACTTGAAAAGGATGATGTCACAGTACACTGGGTCTTTGGTTCTTGTGTTTCAGTGCCCATGGGTGGAATAGGTAAAAATTTCAGAATTTGGGAGGGTGGAGGTGTATGGGGTTTTAGCTGGATGGGTTGGGGGTTTAGGGCGTGGTAGTAGTGGCTGCTCTTGTTGAGGTCCTTGTTCGTTTTCTTTGTAAAAAGGAGGGAAAAGAGGAATTTGCTTTCGTTTGCGTGGGGGTTTTTCCTCAGTGATGGGGCAGGGGGAGTTGTCTGGTTCAGAATCATCGCTAAGGATATGAATGGTAGGAGTGGATGATTCTGGTAAGATGTGGGGCAAGCTTGGTATGGTAGAAAGGTTAATTGATTAATTGGGTCTGTAGGCGGACTGTTAGGTACATCTCGAGGGTCTGGAGGGTTTTGTGGTTGTTGTTCCTCATGATTTTCAGGATGTTCAACAACTTCTTGGGGGTCTATGGGTGGGTTGTTTAGGAGAGGGTTTTGTTGGGCAAAACCCTTTTGGATAAGTAGTTGAGAAAGATGGTGATGGGTGAGGGAAAGGGTGGGATTTTTAGCCTTTTTACAGTAATGCGACATATTTCTAAGACATCCGAGCAGATAATAAGGAATATTCACTAATCTAGCATGTCGTAAATGAGACAACAAGACAAAATCGTACTGGTAGACTACTTGGTATTGGCCCTCACAAGTAAGTTAGTGCTTGACAAACTCTGTAACTTTCAGCCAAGGAGGCGACAACGAGCTAAGTCAAACACCCTGGCCTTTAGGCTTAATTTGTTCCCCTGACAAGAGAAAATCCTGTTGGGCATTAAGGATGATGTGTTTGCGGCTGAACCAACGAATTCCATTGACAGGGAGACCCGAAACCTGTGCTATATCCTCCTCTATAACTGGAATCCAAACCCCTTGAACAATGGAATAATCTTCCTGAAGATTTCGAGCAAATTGAAGAACCTGTTGTTGATCAAATCCCTGGAGCCTTTGAAAATAACCCAACCATCTTGCTTGTAGAAAAATTTGATAGACTTCTGGATATAATTCTAACAGGGTTGTTGTGGTGGGTTCGTACCATATAACAGGGCCTCCCATAGCTAACAGCTCAGTAAAATGCACCGTCAGAGAGTCAAGTAACCGCTTCTAAGCAGAGTAAGTTTTTCGGGTGAAGGCATGCAAATGGTGGTGAAACAAACGAAAGGATGGTAAAAAAAAGAATGATGGTGGTCGGTTCGTGTGAAATGATGGTATAAGATTTCGATATTTCCCCCCCTCTCAAGTACAACTAAAATAATGATTTTACATGAGTGATAATAATGAGTTGGGATCTTCTCATTAACCATAGTTCAATTGTATTTACATATAAAGTTTACATACCTCATCTTTACCTTTGATTCGTACTTCAAACAAAATATAGTGCTTGTCCATAATAGTTCTACAGTAGCCATGGGCAGACTTTTGATTTGTTAGAGAAATTGTATCAAGGATTTGTTTAGTGGAAGGAAAAAATGTAGTATGAGAGCGAAAGAGCTTATTGATAGGGAGTGCTGAAAAGTTGGTGTTCCAGCAACAGGGAAAGAAGAGAGAAATGTTTGCTGAAGAGTGATGTTGCAGAATACTGCTGAGGAAGTGGTGTTTCAACAGTGGCGACATGTTGCTGAGTAGTGGTGTTTCAGCAATGGAGAAAGGGGCGAAAAATCACTGAATAGTGGTGTTTCGACAATGGGGAAAAGGGAAAAAAATTGTTGAACAATGGTGTTTCAACAATGGGGAAAAAGGCGAGAAATTGCGGAACGGTGGTGTTTCAGCAATGGGGGAAAAGGCGAAAAATTGTTGAACAATGTTGTTTCGATAATGGGGGAAGAGGCAATTTTTTTTTGAACAGTGGTGTTTCAGCAATGGGGAAAAAGGGCGAAAGATTGCAGAATGGTGGTGTTTCAGCAATGGGGGAAAAGGTGAAAAATTGTTGAACAGTGGTGTTTCAGCAATGGGGGAAGAGGCGAAAAATTGCTGAACAATGGTGTTTCAGCAATGGGGAAAAAGGAAAAAAGTTGCTGAACAGTGGTGTTTCAGCAATGGGAAAAAGGCGAAGAGTTGCTGAACAGTGGTGTTTCAGCAATGGGGAAAAAGGGCAAAAAATTGTTGAACAGTGGTGTTTCAACAATGGGGGAAGAGGCGAAAAATTGCTGAACAGTGGTGTTTCAGCAATGGGGAAAAATGGGAGTAGTGTTTCACAAGATGAAGTTTGGCTCTTCTTGAAGTAATATCGTCCTTTCTTGGTAGGCCTTTTCTTTGATCAAGAATCTGCAAAAATCAATTGTAACATTCCATTCCTTGACAGGGATTATTAGTAAAAGAAATCTAATCTAATACTAAAGGAATTAAATTCAAAAGAATTAATTGCAATGAGGGGTAGGAGCCCCCTCTAAAAAGAGGTAATGAGAGTCTGCCACACATGTGGCCTTAAAATCTTCTTTGGAAATGGGGCGCTGGTACAGACGGAGCCGATGACCATTCACAAGTAACGGTGTTTTAGAGTCATCGATTGTGAGGAGCCTTACTGTTCCATTGGGGAAAACAGTGTCCACTTCGTAAGGTCCAAGCCATCTTGTACGTAGTGCCCCTTAAAATTCTTTAAACCGAGAATCATACAGTAAGGCCCAATTACCTTTTTGGAATTGCTTATGCTTGATGGTTTTTTCATGCCATTTTGATCTTTGTTGTTGAATCATAGTTGTCTGGTGAATGACATCTAGTCTTTTTTCATCTAATTCATTAAGCTGCTGCAACCTGGCTGTCTATGCATAGGTCAAATCAAGGTTGACAGCTAAAGCAGTCCTTAAGGTTTTGATTTCAAATTCCACAGGAAAGATGACACTTTTTCCATAAACTAATTCATAGGGAGAGAATCCTGTAGTATTTCTCCAGGTAGTTCTATAGGCCCATAATGCTTTAGGGAGCCTGTGAGACCAATCCTTTCTGTTTTCCTTCACTGTTTTTGTGAGAATGGTTTCTATTACTTTATTTGTTCTTTCCACCTGTCCATTGGCTTGGGGGTGGTATGGTGTAGTCATTCTATGTTGAATATGATATTTTTGAAGGGTGGCTTTAAAACCGTGAGAAGTGAAAGGAGGTCCCCCATCTGTAACTAATTCTCTAGGCACTCCAAATCTAATAAATATGTCTTCAAATAGGAAATCTAGAACTGCTTCTTCAGTCGCTCTATGGAGTGCTTTAGCTTCCACCCATTTGGTCATATAATTTGTGCAGACCATTATATAAACTTTTTGATTGGATGGGTGGTTGATGGGTCCTACAAAGTCTAAGGCCCATCTTTCAAATGGTTCAAGTACTACCTAGGGATTTAATGGCATTTCATCTCTATGATTAGGTTGGCCCATTCTTTGTCAGCTATCACAGGCCCGAACATGTTTCTTTGCGTCTTTAAAAAGTGAGGGCCAATAATACCCCATCCTGAGAATTTTATGTGTTGTTCTTTTATCAGCAAAATGCCCTCCACAAGGGCCATCATGAAAAGCTTTTAGTAGGTCATAAACCTCATCTTCTCTAATGCACCTTCGGATTTCTTGATCAAGTCCTGTGTGAAAAAGACACCCACTTATCCATCTATACCGAGCACTTTGTTGAATGATTCTTCTTTTCTCCCGGTGGGATAGGTGTGGTGGTAACTTCCCTACAACCAAGTAGTTAGCGAT
>JASDQU010098747.1:21596-35135 GCA_032191745.1 Picea mariana
AATTTTTTATATTTTAGATATTGATCCTTATTAATAGTGTATAAACAAGTTACATCAACTACAAACTAAATTTAATCACTACATCTAGAATTGTGTGTGATTATAAAAAATTGAGAGAAACAACATCACATATAAGAAAAGGGTATGTGGATTGTATTGAGAAAGTTGAAACAAATATACTTTATTTATATTGGAAGACTGTGGTATATAATCATAAGTTCATTTGTTAAAGGTGCTTAGTCATAATCCAAGAAATTTAAAGGTGTCTACCCATAAGCTAAGATGGTTGAAGGTGGTTAGTTAAAAGTGATTGTTATGTTCCTAATCACAACATAGATAACATCTTTATAATAAGGTCATATGTGTACAAATGTTTTCTTTATATAATAACGACATATATACCTAACATAAGTTTAGGGTTAGTGTTTATGTATCTTATTGTTATAAACATGAGTTTCATCCCTATCTTATATATACCATAACTTATCATTTATCAATATAACAATCAAATTCAAGATTTTATTCATGGAGATTTCTTCCTTCATTTAATTGAATTAGTAAGTGTTAGCCAACCATTAGCTGTGCAAGTATCCCAACCATTATTGTCACTGTTATATTATTTTCAACTTATGCAAGTGTGATCCATTTTGGGTACTAGGGATGTAACAAGTGGTATCAAAGCTTCAATCAAGCTTTGTTGGTGTTTTTTTGTTAGTTCTTAAAAATAAAAGAGAGAAAAAAATGACAATCAATTACTATCATTTCACCGATCAGGGTTGAGTTTCAAGAGCAATTCCATATGTTTATCAATGAAAAGGGAGAGACATTATAGCTACAATTGAAGGGAAAAGGGTATGTGGATTCCATAAACCTAGAATATTATGGAATCCACATACCCTTTTCCATAGAATATACTAACTAGATCCAAAAACCAAAGACATGAAATATGGTACTACATATATAATATATTATCAAGGAAAAAATAAGCTACATGAAATTTGGACATTTGAACAAAAATTTACAAGTTAAATGAGTACATCAATAAAAAAAAACATACTAATCTTGCAAGTTCAAAATCCGAGCTACGTAGATCTAGAATTGGATTTGTTCAATCGATGGGTGACGGAAAAAATAAGCAGCTCAAACAAAAGCCAAGAACAGTGCCGCAACTATAGCAATTGTGTCGCAAAGTATCTTAAAGTCAGGTATATATAGATCAAATAGTCAACTAGTCGTTAACACTGACCAATGAGATAGGCAAATTTTTTGTCGCTATTGCCACGAACTTTCGTGGCAATAGCGACGAAAATCTTGACTAGGTTAAAATAACCTATTCGTGGATATTGCGACGAACTTTCGTGGCAATATCGACGAAAATATCGCCCTATTTAAAAAAAAGATGAAACTAATGGAAACGTGGAAAACTTTCATGGAATAATCTGCCCATACGTACTAGTGAGATTTGGGAGGAAAATCTACTTATGGAGGTGCAAGAAAAGGGTAGAAATGTGGTTAAAGTTGGAGCTCAAATCCAAGTTCTAAAGGATATGGAAGCAGAAATAAGAAATCACATGCAATCTTAAGAGAATCATTGATTGGAACTAGAAGCACAATTGAGCTCAACATCTACTAGGGTTGATTATATTGTTGCAATGCTACATGCTTCTGAAGAGTTTTCAACATATTCCCCCCCTGTCTACTCCTAAGGGGTTGCTTATTTCCAACCTAAAGGAATTTAAGAAAGAAAAGAATATGAATGAAGCAGCTACAACAAAGCAACCTACACACTAGATGACCTTTCTTAGATGTGGAGAATACGAAGGATCTTTCCCTCCTAGATGACCTTTCTTAGATGTAGAGAATATTTCGGAAGCAAGTGAACCATTAAATAGATGTGTGGAAACCCTAGAAGACAAGTCGGCCTAGCAAAATAAATAATATTAGAATATTATCTTCTAGAAAGACAAGTCGGCTCCACAGGAAAAAGATAAACAGAAAATATAATTACCAGAAATTCAGGTCGGCCCAGCCAAAAACATCATTGGACAGATTAATATAAATAGAAGATGTTTTAGCTCATTTGTACACCCAATCAGAGCGCAAGTATTATGGAGAGTTGCAAGGAGGAATAGGGGCGTATGGTCATCTCTTGGTCTTGGTCTCTCTCTAGCACTATCAAGTGATATTCTTGGCGATACTCTTGGTGATATTCTGGCTAAGTATGGCGCAAGTTTGAGAGAGTGGTGTAGCTACAATTGTTGCAGTTGTGTATGGTACTTGTTCTGTGGATATGGAGACTCTATCTCTTGTATGCTATCCTTGGAGAATGAGTGCTCTACTTGTCTTGAGTTGTTGTTGCAGTTGGAAGTTGGGGTTTATCTGTTGGTTCTAGAGTAGGCTTGTCAAAATTATTCTAAGTAAAGGTTAGTTTCCTCGGGGGTGGCATATGTGAATGCCTATGGTTGGGTGACAATGATGTGACATTGTCTATGGTTAAACGCACCTACCAAAATTTCAACATGGTATCAAAGTTGTTTTCCTTCATAATAGTCTAGCCGCTGGAAGGAAAATCCTTTAGGGTTTCCTCATAAAACCCTAGGTTTGTAGTGCCAATTCCTTCATGTCAGTTCCTTCATTCCAGTTCCTTCACACCAATTGCAGTGCCAGCACCAATTGCATTACTAGTTGCAGTGAAAGTTTTTATGAAGTATTGGGACTAATTTTTTGGTTGTCCTAATGCACCTTACCTTAGCACATCTCTAACTATCTCCATACTACAAGTTGGAGCACTTTGAAGTTTTAGGGTTCATCGTTTCTTGTCGTTGTTGTCGGATGGTGTCGTTTCTTGCCACTGTTTGCCGGAGGTATGTACTTGTATATATTTAAATTGTATCACTATCTTGAGGGCATTTGCAGGAGAAGGGATCTTTTATCCAAGCAAAAGATCAAGAAACTATAGAATACAACCCAAGTGGGACAGCATCAGTTAAACTCCAGGTTTGCATATCAGGTTTGATATTTCTTTATATTGTTGCAGATTAAGTAAGTGTTGTAACTAGAATAGAAATATTTAGAATTCTACTATTGTTATTGTTATTGCTAGTTTAATAATAAATTGATTATTGTTGGTACAACTACCATTAAGTAAATGCTCATATTAATAATCCACTTATTCATAAGATAAATTGATCTCCTCTAGGAGATGTTCTTGGTTGACCTTGTTCCAGGCAAGTTATCTTGTAAATTCCATGGAGGTTACCATGGAGATATTGTTGTTCTTGTTTCTTGTTCCAGGAAGTTCATAGGTAATATCTTTGAAAGGGAGTTATAATGACGGTTGCAGGAGGCAACATGAAGCATAGATAGAGTCGTGCACATCCATGTAATGAAGGAGAAGAGGAGGTTAGCACATGCAGAGGGAGTAGATGACTCCGAAGACTATATAGCTTCAGAGGGAGTCAAGCTTCAGAGAGAGCATGAATATTCAAAGTGAGATTGATCTCAGAGAGAGCCATTTGCTTAGAGACTTTCATTCATAAAGTATTCCTCTTCGGATTTAGATTCAAATTCAGATGGGAGAGATGTTCTCCAGGACTGACAGACATGCGGTTAGATCAAAAACTTCAGAGACATTGAGGAGATATAAGACCTCATGGGAGGATTCCCTTGTTTCAGTGAAGGAAGCCAGTCAGAAGGATCGGGATGTAGACCTTTCACCTTGATTCTGAGACATGTACTTGGATGGAAAAGTGAAGCTATAGGGTTATACAGACTCTGACTAGGCAGGAAGTGTAGTGGATCAGTAGATTACTTCTGGTTTTTGCTTTAGTTTGGGATCATTGTGATCTCATGGTTGAGAAGGGAGTAGACATCAATGGCACTCAGTACAGTAGAGGCAGAGTATATAGTATCCATTATTACAAGTCGTGAAGCAACATGGCTTCGAAATTTTCTTACAGGACTTCATCTGAGACATGATACAGAAGGGATTTGTGAAGCTCCAGTACACATCCACAGATGAGTAGCATCGGGTAGACATTCTCCCAGATTGGTCATGTTGATTTGACCAAGGGAGAATGATACATTCACTGACAGGTTTAGCCATGTTGATTTGGATAGTGGTGAATGGCCCAGGCGCAGTCTTTCTCCTATTAGTCATGTTGATTTGACTAGGAGTGGAGAGGTGAAGAATTTCCACTCTCCTTGAGAGAGAGGTGTGTTGTTTCTTCTCATGTCGGCTAACCCCTCTGGCCAAGGGTTCCCTGGATGAGTCTTGCGACTGAGGGGGTAATTCACTATCGGACCTGATGAGAGAAGAAACATCACACGCATAGTCGTGAGGACTATGGGAGTAGCTTTGTGCTACTGGATGAGACTATAACTATGGTTGATGGAATATTGTAGTAGTTGTGTGTTATTAGTTTATTGTTGCATAGTTATAGAGACATTGACTATGATTATGGTTGATGGCATATTGTAGTAACTATGTGTTACTAGTTGATTGTTGCATAATCATAGGTATGACTAGGTTGAGGGGATATTGTAGTAGTTGTGTGATACTATTTGATTGTTGCATAGTCATACGGATCCTGACTATGGCTGAGGGCATATTGTAGTAGTTGTGTGCTACTAGTTGATTGTTGCATAGTCATGGAGGTGGAAGACTATGATTATGGTTGAGGGCATATTGTAGTGGTTGTGTGCCACTAGTTGATTTTTGCATAACTATAGAGATTGTTGTATTTCATGATCGTTTGATTGCAGGAGAGAGACATTGTGTCTCTGGGTAGTAGTTGTGGGCTACTTGGAGTGGTTGTGCACCACTAGATAGTAGTTATGTACTATTATGGATCGACATAGTCATGTTCTACTAGACGGCATTGTAGTAGTTTTGCACTACTAGTTGATGGCCATGGAGACTACCAATTCACATTGGGAGTAATTGAGTGCTACTTGATTGCAGAGACTGTGATAGATGATTCGAGCTATTGGTGGCATTGTGGCAATTGTGGGCTACCATCTGATTGCAGAGTAGTCAGTGGACTACTAGATAAAGGCATCGTGAAAGACGCCTCGCTAGCTAAGAGGGAGTGTTGATGTTTTGGTAGCTACGAGAGGATCTTTCCCTCCTAGATGACCTTTCTTTGATGCAGAGAATATTCTGGAATCAAGTGAACCATTAAACAGATGTGTGGAAACCCTAGAAGACAATTCGGCCTAGCAGAATAAATAATATTAGAATATTATCTTCTAGAAAGACAAGTCGACTCCACAGGAAAAAGATAAACAGAAAATATAATTACCAAAAATTCAGGTCGGCCCAGCCAGAAAAGTCACTGGACAGATTAATATAAATAGAGGACGTTTTATCTCACTTGTACACCCAGTCAGAGCATAATTATTATGGAGAGTTGCAGTTGCAGCTGGAACTGCAGCTGCAAGGTGGAATAAGGTTGTATGCTCATCTCTTGGTTTTGGTCTCTCTCTAGCGTTATCAAGTGATATTATTGGTGATACTCTTGGTGATATTCTGGCTAAGTATGGCGCAAGTTTGAGAGAGTAGTGTAGCTACAGCTGCTACAGTTGTGTATGGTACTTATTTTGTGGATATGGAGACTCTCTCTCTCTCTTGTGCGCTTCTCTTGGAGAAGGAGAAATCTACTTATCTTGAGTTGTTGTTGCAGTTAGCAGCTGGGTTTATCTATTGGTTCTGAAGTAGGTTTTCTGGAATTATTCTAAGTAAAGTTTAGTGTGCTCGGGGGTGGCATATGTGAATTCCTATGGTTGGGTGACAATAATGTGACATTGTCTATGGTTAAATGAGAATACCAAAATTTCAACATCCTCAACCCGAGGTATCGCTCGACGAAGCGGGAGCAGTAGTAGTTGTTGAATCTTCCACCAGTACATTTGTATCTTCGGTGGTATATAGCATATCTTAACCAAACCTTTTGCATGGGTTCATCAGTCATTTGTATAGTCTAGAGAAACTTATTTGTCATATATTTTAGCAGCTCTATCTGTCCAAATGCCATAGCAGGAGTAGGGTCAATCAAGTCATCAACAAGTACACAAAATTATTTAATCGAGGTTATGGATCCCTTTTTATGGAATTCAAGGTCAGTTTAGAGGATTAAAACCAAGAGAAACAAGGGGTCTCCACATGTTTTACTTTTAATATTTCTATTGTGTTTTTAGTATGTTCTACAATTTTTTGTTAATCATGGGTCAATTTGTTCGACAATTTACTTGCCATGTTAGTCCTTTTAGAATTTTATTCAATAGTCTAGAAGTTTTGTGGAGTCCAACATTGGAATTTGGATGCAAGCTTAAACTTCCCTTTTCTCTACTTGTATTGGAATGTCACCCTATTAGACCAAAGAACTTTTCCTAATACAAATATACTCATTGTTGTCAAAAAAATTTGTCAACATTATTTAACCAAAATCCCATATCCTCCACATCCCTACATCAATGCCTAGGGAGAACAAAATTTAGTCATAAATGAATAAAGATCAAAATCAAAATAATAGAAGACATAGATATCTTCACAGCATTCCAAGTAATTCCTCAACCTAGGGCATCTCCCGACAAAGCGAGAGAAGTAGTAGTTGTTCAACCTTCCACTGATACTAAAATTTATTACGATTAAAATCGTATACTTTTATGAACTAAACTTCTCTTATGTGCATAAGATCTCATCGTGACAGGGAAGTCTACACCAATGGTATTCTCTAACCAAAACATGGTCGCGTTGAGAGAAAACATGTTCCAAATAACCTTATCTTAAGCATGGAGTGAAGGTGTTATCATAAAGTGATTTTCAAAGGCCGAGTGAAGGTGTTATCACAAAGTGATTTTCGAAGGCCCATTAACACCTTTTTGTGTCCAATGAAGAGCACAAAACCTACATGTGCAAGCAATGGCTCATTGGTGAGTTGGGGATCATTGAGACTTTCTTGGAAAAAGTTTGGCTTGGAGATTTTGCCCAATATTCAAATAGAGCTCAAAAAACTTCATCAACTTCCAGTACATTTTTTCGAAATGCTACTCATAGTGATTACATAATATGTAGCAACCAAAGTTGGGCATATGATTACATAATGTGTAGCAACCAAAGTTGGGCATATGGATTTGACCAAAACAACCTTAGAGGCACTCATCACATCAACTTGAAAATACACATTTCTTTTAAACAAAGAATAAATATCTACATTTTCGATACAGAAGAATAAATATCTACATTTTCGATACAGTTTAATGTTTCTTGACTTTTCCATGAAGAAGGTTTAACCTCGCCATTCTAATTGTCATTCTACCCCAGCATGATTTTTGATATATAATAGATATTTAGCATAAATCTTTAAACTAAATATATAGAGTAAATATATAAATAGATAGTAAATATTAATTAACATTAATATTTAATTTTTTATATATATGGTAGTTATTTATTCATTTTAGGTTAGTCATTATATAATTGACATTAATATTTATTTATGTGTATGTGGGGTAGTTATTTATTTATTTTAGAAAATAATAATAATAATAATAATTTAATTTTAAGGTCGTGGCTAAGCCAAACATTAAATTGGTGTATGAGACCCCTTGTTTGTGGGACAAGGGACCCCCTCCACGCACCGATTTGAGTGCTAAAGTCTATGGAGGTATACATACCCTACTCCCCTCTGGATTTGAACTATATTTATTTATTTATTTTAGATATAATTAGTTATTATATATATTTAGGTTACACGCTATCGTACTAGTTTGTTATTAGGTTAGTACTCTTAGTTTTGCTTTCTTTTGTTTCTAGTTTCATGTTCTTTGTAGCGTAAGGTTTTTTTGGCAGTCTTAGGGTTTAGAATTTAGAATTCAAGCCGGAATGTATGGATATATCCGTGCATCTATTCAATTTGTATAGCTCAGTTATGCTACCCTAATCATTGACTAATTGTCCTAAAGATGAATACAAGTAAGGATTTGAAACATCGATCAAAATGAACTCTACTATGGATAATCCAGAAGATACAAGCAAAAACTCACACCACATAAACCTAAAAACAATTATTTTTGATATTATATCATTTGATAAACTAAATCATAGTGATGTGGGAGAAGAACAATGGCGAAGGACACTAGGGTTTCTTCAGTAACCCTAGCCATCGAGGACAAAGAGAAAGTCTAACTCTTGAACTACATCGAGGACACATTATGTGAAGCTAGCATCTTTGTTCATTCAGATATGACTTATTGTGACAAAGGTTTCGACAGATCTCCTAGGTTACATAAGTTGGAGTTGTCAAGGGTATTACCCATTCCACATAATACCTTAGGCTCGGATGTGCAGGTGGATGAGATTGACATCCTTGTACAGTTGTTAGGTCACTCTTCAATTCCTAAACAAACTAGCAATGATTCTGGTGTACTTTCATTGGGGCAACCCTCCTTCATCAACGAGTGGATGTTTGGGAGGCTCATAATGAATCATGGATTTCGATTTCCCTTATATTTTCTTCCTTGGTTAGTGACCCTTCAAAAACTCATGCAATTAATGAAATTGGTGAGTAGATAGGTGAAGGGTTACTTCATCCTGTCATGGGGTACCTGGCGACTCAAGGGTTAGGTTTTTTCAGTCGAGCACTAGATCTTGAGTGTCTAGTGGGGGTCCAATAACAAGACCTTAGTCACCCCAGGCATCCCTCAGACGTCGTCACCATCATAATGTGATTTGTAAGAAGGGATCTCCAATGTGCATGGTGGTCAATGACGATATCAAAGTCGGTTAGATATTGCACTTGCTTGGAAAAACCCTGGTTGGGTGATTTTTTGGTAGTAATTGTCATAGGAAAATATGAAAATTTGGCTTCAACAACAATGGAAATCCTATATCAGCTATGGACCATCTTACAACATACTGACCAAAGGGTGGTATAGCTTCACCCTCCAGTCGGTAGGAGATGCATAAAAGACCCTTGGAGGGGTGTGGTTTTGGGGGTCTTCATATTTACCTCTCAAACCCTAGCACCCCCTATTTGACTAGCAAACAAAGAAAACTACTAGTGTCCCAATGTGGGTGAAAGCTCCAAACCTTCCACTTGAGTTTTGGACTATGGATTTTCTTAAAGAGTTGGGTAACTGTTTGGGAAAAACAATACAGGTTGATGAATATTTTATTTACAGTCATGACCGAACTGTAGCACGCATTTTGGTTGAAATTGATACTCGAATGTGTGCTTTTGGAGAACGTTAGTAAGGGTCACACCCAAATTTTGGATTATCAAACTTTGTCATATCGTTGTGTTCAGTTCCATGAACACGGACATGTTGCTTTAGATTGCTCAAATCCCTTCACCTGACAAATTTGGAGAAAAAAGGAGACCAGTACTATAAAAGAATTAATCCTTGAAGCTAAGTTAGTGGGGTCTTTGACTTGTCATGATGTGACTCTAAAGACTACATAGGAGGACTCTCAGACTAGGTCGAGACCTTCCTTGGAGATAAAGACACCAATCGATGTTGAAGTAGAATTGAATATTGGTTGTCTAGAGTTAGATCTATGGGCTCCAGGGTCCAATGTAACAACAATAGTTTAGGTGACGGCACCTGCGACCAACTCTAAGGCTCATTTGAAGGTCATGGAGATGGAGCACAAAATCATTTATGATGTAAAGGAGACTCATATTAGGACCATTGCAACAAAAAATGAAGATAAGATACACTCTCATATTTTGGATTCCATGGTGGATTATGTCTTGATTACCTCTGAAGGTTGGCCTACCCCCGAGGAGGAGGATAAGAATAAGAAAATGAGTAGGGGGATTCAACATCTTAAGGTCAAAATCCCCAATTTTTCATTAACCCTAGAGGGAGTCAAATCTATGGGCTCCATGGTCAAATGTAACAACAATAGTTCATGTGATGGCACATGCGACCAACTCTGAGGCTCATCTAAAGGTCGTGGAGACGAAGCACAAAATCATTTATGATGTAAAGGAGACTCATACTAGGACCGTTGCAACAAAAATGAAGGTAAGACACTCACATATTTTTTATTCCATGGTGGATTACGTCTTGATTACTTATGAAGGTTAGCCTACCCCCATGGAGGAGGATAAGAATAAGAAAATGAGTAGGGGGATTCAACATCTTAAGGTCAAAATCTTCAATTTTTCATTAACCCTAGAGGGAGTTAGATCTAGGGGCTCTAGGGTCAAATGTAACAACAATAGTTCATGTGATGGCACATGTGAACAGCTTTGAGTCTCATCTAAAGTTCATGGAAATGGAGCACAAAAGAATTTCTGATGTAAAGGAGACTCATACTAGGACCGTTGCAACAAAAAATGAAGGTAAGACACTCTCGTATTTTGAATTTCATTGTGGATTATGTCTTGATTACTTATGAAGGTTGGCCTACCCCCGCAGAGGAGGATAAGAATAATAAAATGAGTGGGGGGATTCAACATCTTAAGGTCAAAATCCCCAACTTTTTACTGTGAACAAGGACACATTGGATTGTTCCTCCTCTACATATGACTTTGGTCAGTCGAAATCATCAACGGGGGGAGGAAATGAAACTTCTCGTAAGGATAATAAGATATCTACCATGAGAAAAGGAAGGGGCCACTGTCACCTTAGATCTCTAATACATGTGTGAGGCCCGAACAAATGTTCGTCGAGTGTATTAGGTTTGTCAAAGTTCAAGGACATTGGTAGTGTTGTGTGTTGTAATTCCTACCTACAGCATGCACGGGAAAGGGATTTATTGGAAGTTAAAAAAGGAAAGAAGAAAATCGAAACCTATATCGGCTATGGACCATCTTACAACATACTAACCAAAGGGTGGTATAGATTCACCTTCCAATCAGTAGGAGATGCAAACAAGACCCTTGGAGGGGTGTGGTTCTGGGGGTCTTCATATTTACCTCTCAAACCCTAGCACCCCTTATTTGACTAGCAATCGGAGAAAACTACTAGTGTCCCAATGTGGGTGAAAGCTCCATACCTTCCACTTGAGTTTTGGACTTTGGATTTTCTTAAAGCGTTGGGTAACCACTTGGGAAAAACAATACAGGTTGATGAATCATTTATTTACAGTCATGACCGAATTGTAGCACGCATTTTGGTTGAAATTGATACTCGATTGTGTGCTTTTGGAGAACATTGGTAAGGGTCACACCCAAATTTTGGATTATCAAAATTTGTCATCTCATTGTGTTCAGTGCCATGAACACAGACATGTTGCTTTAGATTGCTCAAATCCCTTCACCCGATAAATTTGGACAAAAAAGGAGACCACTACTATAAAAGAATTAATCCTTGAAGCTAAGTTAGTGAGGTATTTGACTTGTCATGATGTGACTCTAAAGACTACATAGAAGGACTCTCAGACTAGGTGATGCAGGAGCATCGCCAGCACATCAAGCGAGCCAGCGCGAAGCGGAAGACAGCTGGACAAGCCAGCACAAATTTTGAAAACACTTTGGAATTGTTGCGTGAATCTTAAATGAGCCATTAAGATGAGGCGCACTTGTATATTGTAACGGAACTTGAGCCTTTAAGCTCTCGTCCTTAGGTAGATAGTCGGCATTTAATATAGTTAATGCTGGTAGATAGGAATTTAACTTTAGATTTGATAGCCTAGAGTCCAAGAGGGAAAACGGATATAGACACCCTCATTGTATCATTGTAACATTAGCCTGAGCACAGAAGAGAAGCCTTCAGAAAAAAGCAGAAGAGCATGCAAAGGATTGTATGAAGAACACCCATGTACAGGCATTTGAATTAATAGGAGAAAACTTTGATTCAAATTCATGAGGATTCCTGCAAGGAGTGCAGTCGAATTGTCCGTAAGGAGTGCGTTGACAGAAGGGTTCAATTAGAGATATCTTTTGTCCTCGTTCCCTTGGAAGTGCAGTGGACATAGAGGTGTAGTGCAAGGAGTGCGCAGGCCAGGGAGAAGTCTCAGAGTTGCGATTCTGAGAAAAGCATCGAAAGACTGCTGCTGCAGGAGTGCGCGGAGTCGAGAGACTTCAACACTCAATCGAGGTTGAAGGGTTGCCGCAAAGAGTGCATGCAAGAGGTTTCCAAGAAGACTGAATTCGTGGAAAAAGCTCAGGAGGAGTAGAGCCTTCAAAAAAATCTGTTGAAGGACTGCACAGAAGGTTTCACATCAAGAAATCCTCAAGGATAGAGGAGCGACAGCCAAGATCTTGTGGAGGGAACTCGTGGAAATCCCACCAGCCGTCAGATCCGATAGACTAGCGTGGAGGCAACGGCCATATCGGAGTCTGAGTTCGAAAGACTGGTGAGCCATTGGATTAGCAGTTGAATATCCCGACAGCCATTAGATGAGGTCGGAGCTGCAACAGGGTTAAGCCCTAGCGAGCAGAGGAGAAATCCCAGAGGAGTCATCGGGATACTGAAGTCATCGGGGATTCCGGGAGTGAAGAAATCACGGTATCAGGAATTGCGATCCGTGATATCCCGATAAGCCCAGAATCGTCCATCAGTGTGGATACGTGTCAGGAGATCCCGAGGAGTCGGAGTTCGGGGCATCGGAGTTTTTGAAGACAAGAAACTCTTGCAAATTGGAATCACGATTCGCGATATCCCGACAGAGGAGTTGTGTGGGCCATGACAAGATTTAGTGGAGGACAGGTGTCGCCCAATCGGGGATCGGGAAAAGGAAAGTCCCGAGTCCATCGACCTCAGGATTCGCGATTCTGCGAATTCCCAAATCTCGATAGAAGTGTCAGGAGGTGGAAAAGTCAACCCGCACGTGTGCATCGGTGTATCGGCATATCTGGAGTCGGGGATCAGCGAGGTAAGTTATTTTCGACATCGTAGAAGTCTGAAGTCCTGACGAGATAAGGGATCGTTGAAAAGTCAACACATGTGCACATCGACGTTTCGGCGCATCGGGTATCGGGGGTTGGAAAACGAAGTGTTTGGTGTCGCGAGTAGCGAAGTCACGATAGAGCCGAAGCCCCGATAGAGGATAGAGGAAGTCAGCGCTGACTGACATATCGGGTCTCGGGGATTCGAGAACCCAGTGCTTGACCTTTGAACTCACGAAGTCACGAGTTCCGATTCCCCGATAATTCAAGAAAAGGGGATTGCGAGAAGAGAACTGTGGGTGCAGATTTCCCGATAGGGAATTAGGAGAACCTTGGTGTTCTTCAGGCCGAGGAAAGAAGAAGATCCTGTGAGAGCGGGCGTGCCTGCGGGTGTGGCTGCGTCAGGTGTGGTATCAGAGTGGGAATATCTCTTTTATTTATGTAGCAAAGAAGAAGGGGAATTCACCATGCCGCCAAGGAGAGAAAGATAATCACCTGATCCAGAATATAGGGAGGTGAGAAGAAGAGGTGGGCAGGTAGTCAATCCAAAAATGGAGAGACAGATAAGAGATCTCCGAGCAAGGCTCGAAGACATGGAGATAGCTCAGAGACGCACAGCTAGTGCAGGGGATTTCAATGATTCGGAGGATCAAGTTGAAGCCGAACGCGAAGAGGAAGTTGCAGTCGAGGATGCAGC
>JASDQU010098749.1:21385-37702 GCA_032191745.1 Picea mariana
GTTGTAAATGGAATTTTGACACTCCTTAACACAAGATGCTATTTTTTGTTTTGTGCTTTGGAGAGTGTATCTCTCTGCCTATTCCAAAGTGCTAGCCTAGCTAATTGTTGGTGTAATAGAGCCCTAGAAAAGAGTTACTAGTTAAGTTTTAAAATTGCGCAATGTTTTTTAAGAGTTGTTGTTACTCAAGGGAACGGAGATGAAACTGATGTTGTGTGAGACTATGATCCTACAATGCATAGATAGGAATGAAATATATCAATTTCGTTCGATGAATCCTATGTGCGGGAGGGATAGAGAAGTCTTATGGAACAACCTTATACTACGATACACAATTTCCTTTAAAATTCAATCTCAATGAATCACGCAATAATGACAATTCTCTATTTGTTCTTTTTCAACAATTTCAACAATTGATTTTCAATATTTTCAAAACGAAAAAATGCTTTTGAAAGAAAAATGTTTTTAACTTTTCAAAAAGGATCTACACCATTATGGTGAAGGTAAGGAAAATCAATAACTAATAAAAAATAAATCAACAAAACCCAAACCAATCTTTCAATGAAGACAAAAAAACAAGCAAACAAAACTAACCTTTTTAATTGCATAAGAACAATGATCTTCCAAATAATGAGCAAATGAAAAAGACAAAGAATATCAACTTTCAAACCGATCACCGGCTCCTAACCAAACAAGTACTCAGATCTGGGATCAGAGAGTATATCTTGCTAAGAAAAGTCAAGAGATGAGAGTTGAGAAAAAGATGGACAGGAAGAAGGGACCTTACGGCATCAAGGCCATGGTTGTAATCTCTCTTTCACATTTAATATGATACAGTAATATGATTCTTTCCTATAAAGATTTTTGTGTTTTATTGTATGATTCATTGATCACATACATAGGTTTATATTGAGTTTATGATATTACTATCACTTTGGTTGGTTGCGTTCTTTTGCAGGATCATCATTGTATGAGCGTTGGAACAGAGCTAGGATGGCGATGGTGAGAGGAAGCGACATTTAAATGGTATGTCACATATCCCTCTTTAGTTAGTATATTCAATATCTAAAACTTAAGGAAAGCGTCATGTTCTGGTGTGTTTTGTTCTAGATCTAGGTGGATCTAGGGAGATCAGTTAGTGTTCGCACCTACCGATTAGTCTGATAACAAAATTGGCGACTCCACTGGGGATACAACCCTTTTCTTTGCGGTTTTTGGTGTTTTTCCTTGGCCATTTTCTCTTGCCTTATTTTCTTCATTTCTGTCAATCTCTGAGTCTTCAGGACACCCTGATAGACTCTCTGGGTCTAGAAGTCCCTTCAAAAATTTTGTCTTTTTCCAAAATTTTGCCTAGTTTCGGGCCTTCTCGCACTGAACCCCACAGTGGCCTGTGAGAAGCACTTGAGTTCACAGTCTTCTTTTTAATCCAGTGTGAAGTTCTCGCACCCTGCTCAAAGGTCACCTACGATAATGGTTCATTCTCGCACTATGTAGTACTGCTAGCCTGCGAACCCTCTTTAAATTTTTTGGATTTAAGGTTTTTTTTGCATGTTCAGATGCCCAGATCAGTATAAGTGTCTGAAAAGAACTTCTTGGACCATTGGTTGATGATTTCTTGACTTCGGATTTTTTGCATGATTAGTCTTGTGAAATCTAAGGCTTTTCCTGTCTTGTTTTGTTTTAGATCCAGGTGGATCTAGGGAGATCTGTTAGTGTCCACACCTACCGAGCTTAGTCTTTGTTCTTTCTCATGCTTGTAAATACGTGAGAATGAAACCGAGTATACTTTTATCACTTTTTCGAACTCGTGAAGGTTATATGAAAAAGGAACCCATTGGAGTTCCCTATAAGCTCTTTTTAGACTCTCTAAACATGAAACGATTGCCGAGCGACCTTGTTCTTTTCACGCTCGTTAAAGTATTTGAAGAAAACGTCTGTTGAGCGATAGTTTATCTCTTTTTCGGTCTCATCAGACTATTTGACGAAAAAGGAACTCAGAGAGTTCTCTTTTGAGTGTTTCTCCAGACTCTATAATCATGAAAAACCTTTGAGTTTTCTATCCTTGGAATCATTAAATAAACATCGAAAGACCCGCAATGGGACCAAACCACTCCTTCCTAAGGTTCGTTAAACATACTCTGAGGGACTCGTCTAAAGGATGAGCTTAAATTGACAAGAATATGTTATCCTCCTCAAGCTTGTGTAAAAATAAAGAGGTACTCACCAAAAATGGTGGGTGAAAAAATTGGAAAAGAAATGTATCTAAACATGTATTCTATGGAAGAGTCACTTTTGAACATGACACCCTTTCACTTGCCTTGTGTCTAGGTTGGAAAATCTGCTCGTTTCTTGATCATACTCCTTTATAAGATTACAAATTGGTCTGTGATCCCTGTTGTTGAGTCAGTGTTTCCAAGACAATTGTCGTGTCGTCAATATGTTCAAAATGAATTTCAACCCGAAAATCCTTATGTTGCATCGGCCATTTCTGTAGTCTTTAAGCCTTCTATTGCGTTGGCCATCCCTGAGTCAGTCTTGAATCACTTGTTACTCTGATCTACATCAAATCTTGTTACTTTTTTCGTGTCATTGATGGGGGATACATTAAAGCCCTCCTGTGATGAGTCTTTTCCTGTCGACTTCAACTCATTATCCAGGAATTAGACATAGAAACTAATTGGTACCTTGGAACTTGCATGCCTTAATGGCAGGTTTCCTCGCTTTCAACAGTGGGTTTTCATTATTGACCCTTGATTGGGAGATTCCGTCAAGTGTTCGACCTCAACTCATTAATTCACATTCGTTGGATTGTACCAGTGTACCTTGGGAGTCATTGACATTAATGGTGATTTCCCTCGCGCTTGTTAACGGTATACACTAATGACCGGTAATCAAGTGGTTTCTACCATGTTTGACTTTAGCACAAGTATTCACATGGTTATATTCGTACTATAGAGTGGTGGAGATGAAGACCCTCGATATTTTCTGATAGATTCAGGTTGTGTTGGAGTATATTCAGTTTGTATTGTTGCATAGATCCACATTGTATGTCTTGTGGCTATGTTCAAATTTGAGCATTTAACACATAGATCCACAGTGTATTTTTGGTGGCTATGTTCAGATTTGATTCATATTGGCATGGATCCACAGTGTATGTTTGGTGGCCATGACTTGTCTTACTTGACATGGATATTCGCATGTTGGCATTTATGCTTTGAGTTAGTTGTATTATGAGTATGGGAATGCCTACCTCAGTGATGATATATTATTGTACTGTATTTCCTTGTTTGTTGGCAGGTTTTCAACCGACTGTTCCTTATTCCCTACACACACTCGACAAAGTATTTCAGCTACCACTCTGTTCTAACTTCATACTCTGGGGGGCTCTCTATTACACATTATTTTCATCATCCCTATGACCGTTAATGATGTAAACCTATCTGTAGTCTTCAGAGGGGTCAGTGGCCTGAGTTCCTGAAGAAGGAAGGGAGAAGAACTTTTCCTGAGAAAAGAAGTTGCATTTTCCCTTGTAAAAACCCTATAAAAAAGGAAGTTTGTAGGTTGCCTATGTATTAGAATGCGAGAATGCCTAATTATCGTAGGTTGTACTATAGCTGGGGTGCGAGAGGTTCGCAGGTTTCTCTATAGGCAGGGTGCGAGAATGTTTACACGTGGGAAAAACGAGTGTTTTCTCGAATCTTCTAGAAGGAGAAACTTCCATGCTGAGGTGGCATCTGAATGGCTTGGATCCTACTCGCTTTCATGATTTAGTGGGATCATCCTAACCTCCTCACCTTATCCTCTTCAACTTATAAAAGGAGAGGAGCTCTCATGGATAAAGTTAGCTTTTGTTAGCTTGAGCTTTGGAGCTTGTTGGCTTTTGAGCTTTTGTTGGCTTGGAATTATTAGCTTGGTTAGAGTGGCTTTGAGATTTGCTTTGTCAAGATAGATTGTGAGTAGCTAGCAGATCCATGGTTTCAGAATCCTTGGAGCAAGAAGTGTGTGGAGAATGAAGGACAGTTGGAAGGGACCTTACGACATCAAGGCCATGGTTGTAATCTCTCTTTCACATTTAATATGATGCAGTAATATGATTCTTTCCTATAAAGCTTGTTGTGTTTTATTGTATGATTCCTTGATCACATACATAGGTTTATATTGAGTTTATGTTATTGCTATCACTTTGGTTGGTTGCGTTCTTTTACAGGTTCATCATCATATGAGAATTGGAACAGATCTAGGATGGTGATGGTGAGAGGAAGTGACATTTAAATGGTATGTCACCCATCCCTCTTTAGTTAGTAAATTCAATATTTAAAACTTAAGGAAAGCTTCATGTTCTGGTGTGTTTTGTTCTAGATCTAGGTGGATCTAGGGAGATCAGTTAGTGTCCACACCTACCGATTTGTCCGATAACACCTCTTGATGTTTCTGATGTATTATTAGGCCAACCATACTTGTGGAAGCGACATGTTGTGTATGATTCCAGGCCTCATGTAGCTATTATTACTTTGGGAAATAAGATGTACAGGATACCGGAAATAGCACTGCCTACATCCATCTCTTTGGTTACTGCAAAACAATGTAGTAAGCTCATTGCCAAAACCAGGAAATTTATTTTCCTTATGATCCACCCTCAGGGAAAGAAGAAGATTGTGGCCACGACCTCTAGACAGGGCCCCTCTGCACGACAAAAAAAAATGGATAAGGTCATGGAGGAGTACGAGGACATCTTCACCTCCCCCTTATGGGTGCCCCTACACTATCAGGTCAAGCACCCCATCGATATAACCCTAGGTGCGTTGTTTCCCAATGGACCGATTTATCGGTGCTCTGTTCTAGAGAATGACAAAATCAAGAGGTAGATTCAGGAGTTGTTGCAGAAAGGTCACATATGGCTGAGTGCATCACCCTGTGGGAGCCCGATCATGCTAGTGCAGAAGAAGGATGGGACTTGGAGACTCTGCATTGACTATCGGGCACTAAACAAGATCACTGTTCGGAATAGGTACCCAATCCCACGGATTGATGACCTTCTGGACCAACTCAAGGGGGAGAAATATTTCAACAATATTGACTTGAAGTTTAGGCATCACCAGGTACCAATCGATCCCTTTGATGTGTGGAAGACTTCCTTCAAATCCAAGGAGGGCCTTTTCGTATGGTTGGTCATGCCTTTCGGGTTGAAGAATGCCCCTGTAACCTTCATGAGACTAATGTACAACATATTGTGACCATTCACAAACTCATTTGTAGTGGTGTAATTGGATGACATTATGGTCTTCAGCCAGACTTGGGAAGAGCACCTCCACCACATCCAACAAGTCCTCCAAACACTGCAGCAACACAAGTTGTGTGCCAATTTGGAGAAATGTACTTTTGGCATGACCCAAGTTCAATATCTGGGATACATTATTGATGACTGTAGGGTGTATGTGGATCCATCCAAGATCCAAGTCATTTGGGATTGGCCAGCCCCAACCACCCTAACAGAGCTCCGTAGCTTTTTGGGTCTTGCCAATTTCTACTGCAGGTTTGTGTTGGGATTCTCTCATATCACTTGGCCCTTGAGTCAAGTCACCAATGGAGGAGCGAAAGAAAAATTATTTTGGTCTGAATCTCAACAAAAGGTGTTCAACGATTTGAAGCATCGTCTTTGTTCTGCACCAGTGCTCACATTACCATACTTGCAGCAACCATTTGAGACTGATACAGATGCCTCCGACTATGCTATTGGGGCAGTCCTTACTCAGCAGGGGCATCCAGTGGCATATCACAGTGAGACACTTTCTGAAATAGTATGAAAGTATCCCACTTATGACAAGGAGATGTATTCCATTGTGCAGGCTTGCCGACAATCGAAGAATTACATTTTGGGAAAGAAAACAGTCATCCACACTGATCCAGGTGGATCATCTCAAAATTCGATAGAGTTAAAGTATTCAAATGGAAAATTAAATCTTACCAAGTGGAAGAGCTCGTCAGCAGCTTTTCGGTGACGTTCATTTCAGGGAAAACGGCCTCCAAGTGACAAAGAT
This sequence comes from Picea mariana, assembly GCA_032191745.1. Taxonomy (NCBI): domain Eukaryota; kingdom Viridiplantae; phylum Streptophyta; class Pinopsida; order Pinales; family Pinaceae; genus Picea; species Picea mariana. Next base: position 27,424 of record JASDQU010098749.1, read on the forward strand.
ATGAGCAGTTGAAGTTTCGTCCAAGTTTACAGAATATGGTTTAAAAAGAGGGTTTAATATGTTTTGGTTTGGATAAAAAAAGTTTAGAATTTTTATGTTTTAAAAATCCTATGTAAAAATATACCCAAAACATATATTAAAAAACCCAACACATAAAAGTGACAAACCATATGGGAAAAAACCCATGTTATAATGTTATAAACCGTGGAAAAACCCAACATATAATACTATAGCACTATATAATGGGTATTAAAACGTGCACGCACATATATTTCATATATATATGTGTCAATACATATTTAATACACCAAAAATCGCACGCCAAAACTATAGCATTTCAACCATGTTTCATAAATAAATCGCGCCAAGGAGGGAAGCCCGCGGATTTGACCTCGTGACTTTCGCCCCCCCTAATAGAGCTCCGCAGCTTTTTGGGTCTTGCCAATTTCTACTGTAGGTTTGTGTTGGTATTTTCTCATATCACTTGGCCCTTGAGTCAAGTCACCAAGCGAGGAGTGAAAGAAAAATTATTTTGGTCTGAATCTCAACAAAAGGCGTTCGACGATTTGAAGCATCGTCTCTGTTCTGCACCAGTGCTCACATTACCATACTTGCAGCAACCATTTGAGATCGATACAGATGCTTCCGACTATGCTATTGGGGCAGTCCTTACTCAACAGGGGCATCAAGTGGCATATCATAGTGAGACACTTTCTGAAACAGTTTGGAAGTATCCTACTTATGACAAGGAGATGTATTCCATTGTGCAAGCTTGCCGACAATCGAAGAATTACATTTTGGGAAAGGAAACGGTCATCCACACTTATCCAGGTGTATCATCTCAAAATTCGATAGAGTTAAAGTATTCAAATGGCAAAGTAAAGCTTACCAAGTGGAAGAGCTCGTCAACAACTTTTCGGTGACGTTCGTTTCAGGGAAAACGACCTCCAGGTGACAAAGATATGAGCAGTTGAAGTTTCGTCCAAGTTGACGAAATATGGTTTAATATGTTTTGGTTTGGATAAAAAAAGTTTAGAATTTTTATGTTTTAAAAATCCTATGTAAAAATATACCCAAAACATATATTAAAAAAACCCAACACATAAAAGTGACAAACCACATATTAAAAACCATATGGGAAAAAACCCATGTTATAATGTTATAAACCGTGGAAAAACCCAACATATAATACTATAGCACTATATAATGGGTATTAAAACATGCGCGCACATATATTTCATATATATATATGTGTCAATACATATTTAATACACCAAAAATCGCACGCCAAAACTATAGCATTTCAACCATGTTTCATAAATAAATCGCGCCAAGGAGGGGAAGCCTGCAGGTTTGACCCCGTGACTTCCGCCCCTCCCAACCCCTTTAACAACCAAAGCTACCAACGCACCACCGCCTTGTGACGTTGAAGGATATGGCACGAAAAACTTAAAAATTCCGATTTTGAATGAGATTTGAGTGGGCGCGTGGCCCATGGCCCACGCCTGCATTTTGGGGTTTGATCTTCTATTTAATGGAGCATTTGCACGCATCCCAAGGAGGAAGAAAGAGTTTTGATGCAAGCAAAGACAAGCACGTAGATCAAGGTGATGCTGCAAAATGATTGAGGTGGTTTAGCGTTGGCATGCATACCGAGGCCATACGGACTGTACAATCAGGGAATATTTGGGAATTGTGCCAAAAAGGGCACTCGGAATCCAGTTTCAGAAACATATCGAGTTTATATGCAAAAGTCTCAATTTTTCACAAGGATTCCAAATCCAGCTTTAGTTTTTGCATTCAGGCATCCAGACAGAAAAGTGCTCACAAAATCTTCAAGATACACGGAAAGGTATCCATGTTCATACTTAAAAGTCTCAGAATTTCATCTTGCAGCTGTTGTTGAAGTCTGTTTCTGTATATGACAAACAGAACTGAAATGTCACTTTGTAAGCATTTGAATACTTAATCTATCAGCCTTCCCATTTGGAAAGTGGCTCGGAGAGGTAGCCAGGAAGTCTGGTGAACTCCGTTACCAATTCTTGTTTTTAGATAGTATGCTTACATGTTTATGTGTGATGATATTTCTTTAATTTTGCATTCATAAAGATGGTTAACAATTAAGAAAATTCACATGCAAGTAATGGTTAAAGATCAAGTAAAAATTTCAGATCAAGTTGGTATCAGAGCGAGGTTAACCATTTACTTTGTGAGTTGATGTTAACAAGATCCAAGCTTCGGCGTGGTGAAGGGGAACTTGAAGAGTTTGATTCAGAGATTGGTTTAAGAAGAGGAAAGATGTCTTCACCAAAAGGAGAAGCAGCAGCTTCTTATATCCCTTCTGAAGAGGAATTTCTGAAAGCTTTCATGAGAATGAAAATGATGGTAGAGGAGCTCTATCAAGATCGAAAGAAAGGTGAACAAGGTGGACCATCGAATACAGAAGGTAAAAAAGAAGAAGGTGGTGAGGAACCTCCTAAAACTCCACCAACTTCTCCATCTCTTCCTGATGGTTCTATTCCTTCTCCATTTGAAAAGCACAAAACAAAATTTGATCCTAATATACCTCATTTAAAGCTTGATATTAAGTTTGATTTACCTATGTATAATGGAGAACTTAATGCTGAAAAATTGGACAATTGGATCCGTCAAATTGAAGTTTATTGTAGGATTCAAAAGTTTACTGAAGATAATGTTAAAATTCAGTTGGCTTCTCTCCGACTTGGAGGGGCTTCTCTCATTTGGTGGGAGAGAAGATCGCAAGAGGATCTTGTCACGAAAGGAAAAATTGTTTCCTCTTGGTATGAGTTCATTTCAGCACTTAAAAAGCAATTTTATCCATTAAGGTATATGCAGCAAGCTATGATGGATTGGCAGAATTTGAGACAAAGTAAGGGACAAAGTGTGCAAGAATACACACAAGAATTTCGGAAAAGAGCATTGATACTTGGTATACCTCTTTACACCCAGGAAATTCTTCTCAAATATATAGGAGGATTGCATACTTATTTACGTCATATGATATTGATGTTTAATCCGACTAATCTTGATGAGGTGTGTGTCCAAGCAACTCACATTGAGTCAAAAGGAAAGAGTGTTCATTATGTTTCTTCAGTTGAATCCGTCCAGGCAAAAGAAGGCAAGGAGAAGCGGAAAATTAAACATGCAGCTACAATGAAGAAGGGTGATGAGAGACCTACATGCTCGCATTGCCAAAAGCAAGGGAATGAAGAGGCAAAGTGTTGGAAGCTACATCCTGAAATGAAACCAAAGTGGTTTAAGGATTGGAGGGGGAAGCAGACAGCCATGGTTATCGTTGAGGACCTTGGATCAGATTCCGAGGAAGAAACAAAGGTAACAATCGTAGGTGTGAAAGGTAAATCTATTGTTGATAATGATTCAAAAATTGGTTCTTCATGTGCTTCTACTTCTAAAAATGATGATAATTCTGAGGATAGAAAGAGGAATGCATTGTTTCATATAAGAGTGATTACAAAACAAACAAAGATCGACACACTCATAGATAGTGAATCTCAAGCTAATCTTATTTCAGAAAAAGTAGTTAAGCAATTGGGATTAACAACAAAGCCACACAAGAAACCTTATCCATTAGGTTGGGTATGCAAAGATAAAAGATTACATGTAACACAACAATGTGATCTAAAGTTTGCAATTACATATAAGTTTGTAGATGAGGTTGAATTTGATGTGGTCCCTTTAGATATCTGTGGAATTGTGTTGGGTAGTCTGTATTTATATGATCGAAAAGAGATCTTCTATCGAGAAAATAATCAGTATCACTTGTTTAAAGAAGGAATTGAGTACATAGTGCATTCACATTCATTCAAAAATGACAAATCATTGGTCACTACACAACAATTAAAAAGGGTTGTTAATGAAAGTCGGAATTTGGCACTTATGTCTATACAATGTAAGGAAGAAAAGAATCCTAAACATGAAAAGGAAGTGTCAAATCACTACAATGAACTTGTTTTGGTTGATAGTGTTTTGGATAAAAGTCATCATAGTATGGGTACAATCTATTTCACATGTTCAATGTTTATATTCAGCTTATTACTCATCAGCAGTATGTGGTTGGGTCCGACAATGTTGAATGAAGATGTGATTAAGAATGTGATTGATTTACTTAACAATGTCAGCGCAGTGTTGATTGTTGTATTGTTGAGTCAGATGTACAGGTTCCAGGAAGAATGGATAGGTGATACAGGTCAAGTGGGGAGATCATGCCCTCACTTCATGTCTAAATGATTTCATACTTTTTGTGGTCAAAAAGTTTTTCAGTGGGAAGGTTTGATCCAGGTGGATCATCTCAAAATTCGATAGATTTAAAGTATTCAAATGGAAAAGTAAAGCTTACCAAGTGGAAGAGCTCATCAACAAATTTCCGGTGACATTCCTTTCAGGGAAAACGACCTCAAGTGACAAAGTTATGAGTAGTTGAAGTTTCATCCAAGTTAACAGAATATGGTTTAAAAAGAGGGTTTAATATGTTTTGGTTTGGATAAAAAAAGTTAAGAATTTTTATGTTTTAAAAATCCTATGTAAAAATATACCCAAAACATATATTAAAAAAACCCAACACATGAAAGTGACAAACCATATGGGAAAAAACCCATGTTATAATGTCATAAACCGTGGAAAAACCCAACATATAATACTATAGCACTATATAATGGGTATTAAAACGCGCGTGCACATATATTTCATATATATATTTGTCAATACATATTTAATACAACAAAAATCGCGCGCCAAAACTATAGCATTTCAACCGTGACTTCCGCCCCCCACAACCACTTTAGCAACCAAAGCTACCAACGTGCCATCGCCTTGGGACGTGGCAGGATATGGCACGCAAAAGTTAAAAATTCTGATTTTGAATGAGATTTGGGTGGGCACGTGGCCCATGGCCTACGCCTCATTTTTGGGGTTTGATCTTTTATTTAATGGAGCATTTGCACGCATCCCAAGGAGGAAGAACGAGTTTTAATGCAGACAGAGATAGGCACGTAGATCGAGGTGATTATGCACAGTGATCGAAGTGAAATTGCACACAGATCGAGGTGGTTTAGAATTGGCACGCATCTCAAGGCCGTACGGACTGTACAATCAGGGCAGATTTAGGAATTGTGCCAAAAAGGGAAGTCGGAGTCCAGTTTCATAAACATATAGAGTTTATACTCAAAATTCTCAATTTTTCACAAGGATTCCAGATCCAGCTTCATTTTTTGCATTCAGGCATCCAGATAGAAAAGTGCTCGTGGAATCTTCTAGATATACGGAAAGGTATCTATATTCATACTTAAAAGTCTCAGAATTTCATCTTGCAGTTGTTGTTGAAGTATGTTTCTGTATATGACAGACAGAACTGAAAAGTCACTTTGTAAGCATTTGAATACTTAATCTATCGGCCCTCCCATTTGGAAAGTGGCCTGGAGAGGTAGCCAGGGAGTCTGGTGAACTCCGTTACCAATTCTTGTTTTTAGATAGTATGCTTACATGTTTATGTGTGATGATATTTCTTTAATTTTTCATTCATAAAGATGGTTAACAATTAAGAAAATTCACATGCAAGTAATGGTTAAAGATCAAGTAAAAATTTCAGATCACACACAGACCATCGACCCTTGTAGTTCATACAGACACAAGGGAATTTGCAGAACGGCCGTCATCAAAAGTGGTCCACATACCTGCAACAGTTTCATTTGAACATTAAGTACAAGAAAGGAAGCACCAATAATGTTGTATACTGCTTCAATCGACCCCCTATCATGGCACTAACCACGATGCTCAACTCTTGTGGGCACAAGACTTCCGATTGGCCGCTTCTCTACAAAAGTGATCCAGAATTCGGCCACACATAAAGTACACTCTTGGAGGGTAAGAAAGTTCCTAATTTTCACCTCCAGGATGCCCTGCTATGTCACTTGGGACATCTTTGTGTTCCTTCAAGCGAGCATGCCAATATTATTTGGGAGGCGCACTATAGTTGGTTCGTTGGGCATTTCGAGGTCGAGAAAACCGTGGCAGTATTCCAAAAGTATTTCTATTGGTCGAACCTTCGACAGGATGTCAGGAAGTACATCAAGTCTTGCACTGCTTGCGCCATTTCCAAACCGACCATCAAGAAGCAAGGCCTCTATACTGCGTTGCCCACCCCTAGTCGACCTTGGGAATCCATCTCCATGGATTACATGTCAGGTCTTCCTTCTACTAAGCATGGAAATGACTGTGTTTTTGAGGTCGTCAACGGATTCTCGAAGATGTCCATTATGATGGCCTGGAAGAAGAATATCACAGCAGAAGCCATTGCTAAACTCTTCTTTGAGCGATGTGGGTACACTTTGGGATCCCACATTCCATCATCTCAGATCGAGACAACAGGTTCCTCAGTACATTTTGGTCCAGCCTTTGGTCGATGTTGAACACCAACCTCACAAAGTCCACATCTTTCCATCCACAAACTGAAGGCCAGACAGAGGTCGTCAATCGGATGATTGTACACATTTTGTGCATTTACAACTCAAAGCATCCACGCACATGGGATGAGATTCTCCCCTATGTACAACACAACTACAATCGGGCTCTCCATAGCTCAACCAGTCACAACCCCTTTCAGGTGGGCTTGGGATTCTAGCCACAGCCCCTTTTAGGTGGGCTTGCAATTCGAGCCAAAACCCCTTTCAGGTGGGCTTGGGATTCCAGCCACTATGTCCCATTGACGTATCCATGCCATTTGCGGCTACTCAGGCAGATTCATCCCATGTCCAGTCTGAGGCTGACAAGGCAAACAACTTCATTGAGTGCATTCAGCGCATCCGCCAACAGGTTCATGACATCTTGGACAAAGCCAATGTTAAGTACAAGCATCAACATGATCAACATCGGGTGCCACACAACTTCCATGTCGGTGACAAAGTGTGTCTACATTTTCAAAAGGAGCGCCTCGTTGGACCCTACCGCAAGATTCACCCGCTCCGATATGGGCCATAAACCATCACCAAGGTTGTAGGGAACAATTCCTTTGAGCTCGATATTCCACCGTTCCTTGTTCTGCACCCAGTGTTCAATGTCGACTGCCTTCGGCCCTACTTTCCACCTCTACTAGACACATTTGACATGGAAAAACAACTCACACCAGCAGAGTTAAACCCAGATTGCATGGAACAAGCCACAATTGATCGGATTATGGACACACAGATCAAGAACACCTGCCAGTAGAGGATCCATCTATATCGAGTTGTCAAAGCAGGCCAACTCCTTCACCAAAGAAAGTGGCTCACCAGGGACCAAGTTCAACAGAAGTTTCCTCATCTCATGGAGGAAATCAACGCAATGGGGACCATTTCTTCCTAAGGGGGGAGGAATGATCGAGGTTAATATTGTTGGTCACCCACCTATTCCACTTGGACCTACACCATTGTTTCTTTTAGTTTTTCAGTTTCCTTAATTGTAGCACAATTGACTATTTTTAGCAATTGTTCGAGTCCTGAACTTCTGGAGCCGGTTTGAGGCCCTAAACTACGTTTTTTGGGCATGAATGCTTTGGTGAATATCAATCCATTCCAAAATTGATATTCATGGTTAGTTGTGTATTCCTCGGATAGATATTTCTAACGATGTATCATGTGCGTCAAACGGAGATAGTATGCCAAAGTTACGACCTCGATAAATTGATGTACCAATTTACCCCAACGGGGCCCATATTCTAGCATTTCATCTCCTAGGGTTAGGTTCTTGGATGTTTAGGGTTTTCCATTGTTTCTCAACAATATATAGGCCTTCGAGCCTCATTTTAAAACAGATTTCATAGGCCAGTAGCCGCCACATCTCTTCTCAGAGATAAGCTACCAGCAGCCGAGCTATTTTATTTCCATTCCGTCTGTAAGCATATTTCAGACATTTGTTGTTAATGAAATGAAGTTTTACTTCCGTTTCATATCTGTGTTTATGTGTATTTATGTATTTCATTGTGTTCCTACATAAATCTGAATCAGTGGTATCAGAGCAGTCTTCTCTTTCTCGATCCTTCTTTGCATGTCCCCAATGAGATCGGGGTATAAGGCATTAGGACTCGATCTGGTTGAGCCATTGCAAGATCAGCCTCGCAAACCCCGACGGCTGCCCATGGGGGAAGAAAAGAAAAATGAGGGAGCAGGAGATCCTATCAAATTATTGCTCAAGGAGGCCCTCGAGAAACAAAAGAACGCGATGATGGACAACTTTGCCCAAATCCTTCAATGGCTGCCCACTGGCAGCACATCTACATCCAACAGCCACTCTAGAGGAACCACTCCTTTTAAGGTACAAGTAAACTTTGACATTCCCATATTTGAGGGACAAATATATGCAGATGGCGTTGATAGATGGTTGAATCTGCTAGAAGGATATTTCTCGGTTCACGACTTTTCGGACTGAGAAAGGATTATTTTTGCACTCCTTAAAGCCACCCCCCATGTCAAGGACTGGTGGGAAACCTACTGAGAGAAACGGAGCGAGGGGTAACCCTCTCTGTTTTCATTCATACCCACTTGGAATTATTTCTAAGACCCCTTCAAGGAACAATATTATCTCGTGGGGAGTGTTGGTCTCCAGTTTTGATCATATTTTTGCCTATATTACATTCCAAAGACCTCCATTTCTATACCCAGTACCACCCCTTTTGGCCTTGTTTTGACATAATTGACATCTCCCTACCATTCAATGGGGCTATTTAAGGTATCTTTACGTTTCAAGCTATTTTTATGCATTTTGATGCTTTAAATTGATATTGGAACTATTGTCACTTGGGTTAGGTACCACTTCTATTTTTGGAACAGGATTGCCAGTACCAGGTACCGACTTGTACCCCGTGGAGATACCAATGAAGCCGCTCAAAGATCTGTGTGTTATGGTCATAATGGGAGACAGCGAGATTCACACGACAGCTAGAGTTACCGCTCACATGATGATTGAAGGCATAATGATAAAACTGAGTCGTTAATTCTTCATCGTTCACACTTCGTGACACTACGTGTCACGAAGATGTGAAGACCATTTTAAACATTGATTCCAAGCTATTTTCGGATCGGGGATCCGTTTGTCTTTATGTATTTTGCTTTAGACTGTTATGAACGAGGATTTATATATAACCAGGAGGTCACTCCTATAGACGGTTGGATTATGTTATGTCGTGAACACATGTTTCTGAATACAAAACTGTTGTTGCATTATGTTACTTGACTGATATACGATTTGAGTATTTCTTTCCCGAGTTAATGAAGCGTGAAGTTTACACAGTGATTACATAGAATGATATAGTTGGTTCTGGTTACTACTTACAGCGTTTGTGTCGTTTGGTTGGGCCCGCCAAACAGGTGCAAGTCGCTGCGTTACTTTGTCATAGATTTAGTTATTTCAGTGTGTTAGTGTTTGCTTACATGATAGTCTACAGTTTCAGAATTAACTCGTTCAAAATCGTGTTTATTTATTCTTCAACTGAATCGTTCCATCATATCGACATCTTTTGAGTTGATGAGTATTGAATGCATGTTTGATTCCTGTAGGGTTTAGAGCACGAACTTGGTTGATTGGTTTTTTAGTTTTCAATTCGAATATAACTTAGAGTTTGAGTGAACTTTTCTTTGTTATATAGTTAGTTACCCTGCTTAATTAGAATAGTTAGATTACAGTTAAATCAAAGGAATCTTCCGGTACCAGTAGGGTAAGCAGGGTATTGCTCTGTTTTCCTGTAGACAGACTTAGGTTCATTTGTAATGTTCAGATTAAATGCATTTTAGGAAAGACTCTTTTTGTCATGGCTTGAATCGAAATGGTGATGATAGATGATTAAAAGTAGTGGTGGAATAATCTTGTGAAATCACACTTCTGCATGGAAATGGAAGCACCAGCATTTAAAGCATAGGACTGTTTTCTGTTAATGACTTAAATAGGAAATGTTGAGTTTCAGGATAATCATTAGGATTCAATTTCTCAGAATGAGTTTTTGTTTTCTGCTAAGGATAGCATTCAAATAGCGATTAGCGCCTTACCCACACATACAGTGTAGCAGCTCAAAGTTTACCAACCCTAGTTTGACAATTTAGTGTTTCAGGTCATTCAAATCTTCAATTTAGCAGCTTGACATTTTTGGCGTCGTTGCCGGGGAGCTGTTTGAAAGGTAAGAAGATAATTGTCTTGATTAGTTTTAGAATGCACTTAGTTTGGTGTGGTATGTTAGCAGGTTGATAGTAAGAGGAGCTGTGGAAACAAAAGGGGT
>JASDQU010098753.1:13711-30390 GCA_032191745.1 Picea mariana
AAATAGAAATAAATGTATGGATAAGGTGTTTGGTGAGGAGTAAAGGTGCGAGGGCGGTGAAGGAGGCATAAGGGAGGGAGAAGGACCATGGAGGGGGGGGATTCATTTTGGAGGGATTTTATTCATGCATTGGACGGGAGGAGATTTTGGGAGCATTGGGGGACAGAGTGAAATTTGACAGTGGGATTTACAGTGCACCGGGGCTGAGGGGTTTTGGGCTCGGAGGGCTAGGAAGTCCATCGATGTCCTAGGGCCAGGCGTACTGGTCGGTAGGGTGGCTGGTTTTGGGGTGTCTTAAGGAGCAAGCTGCTGCAGATTGGTTCAAGCGAAGGGAGACAGCATCAGAACGAGGTATTTAACCTGTCATGCAAATTATTATGCAAATTTAACTTCTTATGCAAATTGTTATGTAAAATGTTATTTTATTTATCAAAATCTGGGAGTGAATATGTTAGAGTAAGTAAATTTTTAGTAAATTTAAAAAAAATTCTCTCTGTTTTAATTCATGGTAGTTTAATGAATTCCCGGTCACTACAACAAGGAAGTCTGTTGATCCAACGGTGGCAGAACTATAGTTAAGGCGTATGCATAAGGGGAGGTCACGGGGTTGAGTCCGCGAGCCTCCCCTTTTGGGTTGTTGTTATAAATTATGTGTGTGTGTGTGTGTGTGTGTGTGTGTGTGTGTGTGTGTGTGTGTGTGTCTATGTGTGTGTGATCGGTGGTTCACCAACTTTGGAGGTGGTCTAGATTTATCTGTTTGGCCGCCAGATCTGGCGTGGCTCCACCAGATTTGGTGGACCCTCTATTTTTTTTGAAATTCGATTCTCGGCCCCTCACTGGGCATTTTCCCACTGCCATGTGGAAGCCCATGATTAGGCCATGTGGCAACCAACCATTGGGCCACACCATTCACATGCATAGTCACCTACCACGTCATCCTTCCATATCAGTTTCCACATCATCCTGCCACATCACCGTACGGTCTACCATGTGGTTGTACAGACTCCCACGTGGCACTTTTTCACTGGTCCATGGATTGACCTGAAAAATACAAAAATGAGTGACATGTGGTAGCCTTTGTTGTTGTCACATCACCATACTAACATCATGATGACGCTAGCATGACATGTGTCACCTCCTGCATGTGCCATGTACATTGTACGGATGTTGAAGTCATTTGTACTGATGTTGACGTCAGTAGTACGGATGTTGACTCATCCCCTCCTGACTCAACTAGGTTGAACAAAATTTGACCGTGAATATATTTCGATTAGTAACTTCATTTGACGAGTCGTTTATGCCATGGAAATCTTGCGACACGCTCTTTGCGATGATGCCACTTTCACCAAGTTTTCAATATTCTGAATTTTTTTCCCTTTCTCTGTCTCTTGAGGCCATTCTGAGCTTCCAAAGTTTCTTCTGCGAATTCTGAGTTGTCCTTACTCTTGTTTGGATCCTTTTTAGATCACGCCTTCCCACTGAGAGATTTTTGGACCACCAAAATCTTTCATCAATCAAAAAATAAGTGAGGGAAGAGTTCCCTCACCTTGTCCTTCTCAATCCACTTTGCCTTGCTTGGATGTGTTCCCTTTAAACCTACTCGAATATAATCAACATCACCCTTGCATGAAGTCCTCTTCCTTCTGTCCAGGATGATATATTCCTTTATCTCATCGAAATACTCAAGAAAAAACTCATCAACTGAAGCTATTGAAACTTCCTCATCCCGATTCATGATCATGGGACGCTCAAAAAGTTTCAAGTTCTCTACATTTACAACTGAGTAGATCTACCTATAAGGTAGAATATCTAGATGAAAAGCATTGGTACCACTTTTCTCCAAAATAGTGAAGGTCCCATAACGAATGGTCTTGATTTTCTTCCTTCACCCTTCAATATTTTCTTGTTGATGTGAAGCCATACTTGGTCTCCAACCTAGAACTAATGATCAACCATGTGTTTGTCATGCCGAGCTTTATACTATGCTTGAATTTTCTCCAACTGTTCCTTGACTAGTTGGTGTACCTACTGGATCCTCTGGCTAAACTTGCAGGCTCTGTCTTCATTTCTTTCTTCATTTGAATTGACATCTTTCCTGTACATAAATTCCAAAGGAACTTTAGGTAGGTGCCCAAAAACATGTCTCAAAAGGTGAACACTGAATGGAGGAATGTAAGGATGGGTTGTAAGAATGTTGTACATAGGGAATTTGTTCATCCCATAATTTTGGATGCTTGTTGTAGTAGCCTCAAATAAAAACTACCAATGTTTGGTTAACAACCTTTGTATGTTCGTCGGTCTATGGATGGAAAGAAATGCTCCTCTTCAACTTGGTGTCCATCATTCTCTACAATCTTGTCCAAAAATCCCCAAGGAATCAAGTATCTTGATCCGATATAATGGATGTGGGTAACCAAAAGTGAACCCAAACATACTGAAAGAAGAGGTTAGCATTATGCTCAATAGTGAACTACTTTTTACATGGCATTAAGATACACATATTTTTGAAACTATCCACTATAACATACACATAGTCATGATCCCTTTTCGACATTGGTAAACCCCCTACAAAATCCATGGAGATACTTCCCCATGGATGGGATGGAACAGGTAGTGATGAGTATAGCCCCAGTTTTCTATTAGTGGGCTTACAAGTAGAACACATCACACACCCCTTTACATATTTAGTTACAATTTCTTTCATTTGAGGCCAATAAAAAAACCTCTGCAAATGAGCCATAGTTTTTCCTACCCCAAGATTCCCAAACACAAGAGAAGTGTGAGCTTCTCGTATTACATGGACTCGTTCACTTGTAGGAATACATAGCTTTCCAAGATTGTAGAGTAGTTTTCTCTACAAACAATAGTTCTCTACCTGTGCACCATGGGTTAGCTTCTCATATACTTCTTTAAAATATTCATCAATGACATATTGTTCCACATAGCTATCATGAGATAAATTAGCATTCTTCGAAATAATATAAGCAACAATAGGAGGTTTAGAAAGCATATCAACTACCTTGTTACTTGTACCCTTTTTGTACTTGTTTATCAAATGAAATTGTTGTAGGAAACCCATCCATCTGTAATGTTGATATTGTTGCAATTTGGTTTATGCTTGGAGATATTGTAAGGGTTGATGATCTATATGTATGATTGTTTCCTTCCCTAACAAGTAGTGCTTCCATTTATTTACGCTTTGAACTAATGCATACAACTCTTTATCATATGTAGGATAGTTAACAACAAATTGGTTAAAAGTTTCATAGTGGTAATAGAAAGGCTTACGATATTGCATCAATAATGCACCCATGGGGTATTTGTTGCCATCTATCTCGATATCGAAGGGTTGTTGAATATTCAACAGTGATAATACTAGTGTGGTACTGATCTTTTCCTTCAAAGTATCGAAAGCATTTTTTTTCTTTCTTCCCCACTGAAAAGTGTTCTTCACACTGGTTAAGGCATGCAAAGGAGCTGCTCTAAAGTAGAATCTTGAAATGAAGCTCCTCCAATACTGGACTGCACCTAAGAAGCTTTGTATCTCGGTTACACTTTTGGGCTCAAGCCAATTTACAAATACATTGATCGTGGAAGGATCAATTTTTAATTGTCCTCCTCCTACAATATGACCTAAGTACACGAGTGCAGTCTTACCAAATTCACATTTGGACAATTTTACATACAACTTTTTCCTTTTCAAAGTATCCAATATTTTCTTTACATGTCTCACATATTCACCCCAAGTCCCATTAAATATAAGAACGTCGTCTAAATACACAATCACAAAATCATCTAGAAAAGGCTTGAATACATCATTCATCACACACATGAAATTTTTTGGAGCATTACAAAGCCCAAACGACATAACTAACCACTCAAACAATCCCTGTTTGGTTTTAAAGGCAGTCTTCCATGCATCATGTTCTGCAACCCTGGTCTAATGGTATCCACTGCATAAATCCAACTTAGTGAAATAAACAACATTCTTTAATTGATCAAGTAAATAATCTATATGAGGAAGAGGGTATCGATTTTTCATCGTGATTTTATTTAAGGCCCGGTAATCAACACACATTCACCATTTTCCATCTTTCTTTGGAACCATCATGATCGAAGAACCACAAGGAGATGAGCTGGGCCTAATGACCCCTTGATCCAATAAGACTTGTACCTGCTTCTTGATCTCTATCATCTCTACAACTAACATCCTGTACATGCCCACATTAGGAAGAGGAGAATCATGCTGAAGATGTATTTCATGTTGGATTTCTCTCTTAGGAGGTTATTCATCTGGTTCTTGGAAAATATCATCATAATTATAAACAATATCAATTAATTATTTCTTATGAGAAGGTTCACATCCTTGGAAAGCATCAGATTTTCCAACATCTTTCTCCCTTATGACCATGAGTACATATCTCTTATTAGTTTTTATGAGTCTCTTCATTTATCATGCACTAACAAGTGTTGTGTTTACCCTCATGCTGTGATGTCTAACAATATATTCCACTCCCCCCTTAGTAAGATGGTATTTGTTCTCATTACGAAAGAAGACTGCTTTTCTATCATAAAGATAAGGACTCCCCAACACTATGCCACATATATCAAGGGATACAACATCCAAATCCACTTCATCAATCAACTTTGAAGAAATATCAAATCTGACCCTACATTGTTTGGCGACATTAAGTTTTTCTTTATCACATACCCAACAAAGAGGATAAGGATTTGGATGTGGTTTCGTTTCAAGACCCATATTCTTGAAAAGTTCTTCAGATATCAAGTTTACTTGGGAACCCAAATCAAATAATGTATCTATCTTAGTGTGTTTAGATACAACTCTTATATAAAATAATTCATTCCTCCTTTCTTCATCATCATGAGATTCATTATTGGAATTTAACTAGCATGAAGGGAATCTTTACCTTGTACTCCAACCATTATGATCTTTCCTTCGTCTCCTGAATCGGAACAAAGATCTTGTTGCACTGTAGAAACGGTTGTTGTCTTCCCCTTTACACCGAATTGTTTTGGTCTCTTCTCTGGATGTAGTTTCCAACAGTGTTAATCATCATGACCACTTTTCGTGCAATGAGTGCAAGATGGATTTCCTTCTTCTCTCTTTACCATGGCGGTCTTATTGTCCTTCATTTTAAACTTCTTAAATGGATTATGTGGGAGATTGGAAGGTTTCTTTGTGGGATGTTCTTGAACATGCTTTCCCCTATTCTCAAGGCGAGTGGGTTGCACACAAACTTTGTCAAGACTGGTGGGGTTAAACAATAGAAAAGTATGATGAATATAACTGTGAAGTGCGCCAATATACTTTATTTAAGTTTCATAAGAATCCAAAGGAATTTTTAATGCAAGAGCTTTCTTCCTAAATTCTTCTTTGAAACTATGTACAGTTTGACCTTTACTTTGTCTTAAGGTTTTCCATTCCATCATTGCTTTATGTAAATAACCCAATGGATAAAATTGCTTCCTTATTGCTGATTTAAATTTCGACCATGAGGAAAGAAGATTATCACAATTACTTATGTCATGAATTTTTCTCTTCCATCGTACAAGAGTGGTGCCTTCCAACCGAAGAGAATACAATTGCACTTTAACTTCCTCATCATCAATCTGTTGAACACGGAAATATAATTCAACCTATCAGATACAATTATCTAGCTTTTCAGGATTAAAATCTCCATTAAAAATAGGTAAAGCAAATTTTACATCAAGCTATAATAATGGTTTCTTAAAACAAGTTTTATGGTTAGAATGATGAGAATGATGAGAATCCTTAGAGGAAGAAGAACTAGAACTTGATGGTGAAGATGGAGGCTCATGAGGGTCCCCTCCAGCCCCTTGATTTAACTAAGGATCATCATCAACTTGTGCTTCTTTTTTCTTCCCTTTCTTCTTCATCCTCTTCTCATAGTCTCCATACATTCGTTCGACCATTTCTAACATGCGATAAAAGACCATATGGAAGTTTTTCTCTTGTTCATCACGCTTGTCCTCTTCTGCCATTTTCTTCCTTCTTGATGCACGACCAACTTCGGGATTGAAAGTATTAAGAGTTCCTTCACCCTGCTTATGCTTGACCCTAGTTTTAATATCCCTAGGCTGAACCTAATTGTAAATGTAAAATGAAAATGTACTTAAGCTGGTGAGTTGTATTATATCATTTTTTGTGTGCACCTTTCATGGCATATTGCGCGCATGTACTACACAGTAAAATGGTAAAGTGTGCACATTCTAGGATACCACGCAGATCAACTTAAGTGCGCGCGATTTTGAGGCCAGGGAGCCTTTGTGTATACGTTTTGTTTTATAGGCTAGTGAGCCAGTTATTATAAGCTAGGAGGCTTATGTTTGTAGTAGGTTAGATGCTAAAGGTTAGTGCGCCTATTTTTGTATATGTCTCATCATTAATATAAAATACATCGTTGTGCACAGACTGACCACGATAAAAGAGTATGGGGGACTAAACTCCACTAGTTAGGTAAAGGGGGGGCTAAAAGTTAAGAAAAGGGGGATAAGTTAGGGAGCTTAAGCCAAAAAATAAATATTATATTAATATTTCTTTTGTATAAAGTATGGATAATTATTTTATCCTAAGTTCTAAGGATGGGGACAAGTGGGCCAAAGTAGCTCCCAACATGACAAGTTTCAAGTTGGGGACATGCATACATATAGTTTGGAATTAGTTCATTTTGGGGGGCTTCCATCATTCAGTCATGCATTCAACCATTCCATGATATTTCACTCACTCAGTCAGTTTTCCTCAGTACCTTCCTGTCACTGTACCTGAAATTGTATCCGTACCCATACTTGTTTGTGTACCTGGTTAGCTTGGGAGCTGGATTGAAGAAGTGGGTTGTCAGGCCCATGGGATATTGAAGAGGCGAGTTTTCAATACCATGAGAAATATATCAAGGTGAGAGAATTGTTGGGAATCAATTTTCAAAGGTGCTAAACTGTAGCTACAAGGCTCTCAGATTTCCTGTCCGACCTATTACTGAAGCCCAGAAAGGAAGTGGGGAAGCTGAAGGACTGTTGAGCAGGGAAGGGGCACACTTCCTAGGGTGGGACAGGCATGTGGGGAATGCATGATTGTAGGTTGTTAGTTTGAGTTGGCACCTGTGATAGAGTCTTTCCTATTGTCTATGATCCATTATTCTGGATAGGAATCCCTTTACCCGGGTGGAGTTTAGTCCCAACTCGTGGGTGACCCACTGCTGAGAGTGATGAACAGTTTGGTCTAAGCCTAGGAGGTTCGTGGAAGGTCTAGACGTAGTTGGTGATATTCTTACTAAGATAAGTGCCAATTGTGTGATAAATTTACATGTTGCATTATTATTTATGTGTTTATTTTTATGGGTTTATCCTATGTGTGGTTATAACTGTCTTCATATTTATGGGTATTTCATGTATATGTTGCATGTATATGTTTATTGTTATTTCATTATGACTCTGTGCATTTACGGAATGTATTTGTGTGTTTACGTTTTATATATAAAGTTTTTCAACAGTTCTGTGTGTATATGTTTTAATTGCATGCAGTTCGAAAAATTTATGTGGCATAACTCAGTTGGATGTTGAGTATGTTACAGTACGTTGAGTAGAGAATAAAAGAATTTTCTGGAGTAGCATGGCTCAACATGGGTTGTCGGGGGTGTTACAATATGGTATAAGAGCATTGGTTTTCAACACTGATCCTAGATGGGTCGAGCAAGTTGAGTTGAAGTGGAATTTTATAGAGGATTGGTTTGAAAGTGGCCAAATTTCAAGTTGCAGAGCGTCCATGGTAAAAAGTAACAACAATTGCGTGCAATTGGAAAAAATCCCCAATTTCTGTTGTTAAATTCATGGAAAAATTAAGAAAATGGCCATGCGGTGAGATATTCTTGATTTAATATTTGTTCTAGCAAATTCAAACCTGGAATTGGTCGAATTTGAAGTGATAGTGAAGCCATGATAGATGGAGCGATATCAGTAATTAAAATTATCAATTCTTGAATTGAGTTTGGGAAAAATACATTCCAGAAATGTCAAACCATGATGATTTGTTGTTGCAGAGGTTGAACTCGTGTTATCGGGGTGAAATTGAACAAATTTTGTAATTGCAGGATGTTTACGATAATTGAACAAATTCACCTTCATGGTTATCAAGGGGTTGTCCTTGTCTTTCCAAATATCTTATGATGCATTGGAGTTGGTTTCTACTTGAAGGTATAGTTTTATTATTGTTGACCACTATTTGGATGACCAAACCCATAACCTAAAGGACTGATTTATGTTAGATGATCCAAAATACAAATATCATAGTTTAAAAAGTTAGGATAAAATATTTATTAATTTAGAATATTAAATTAATAATCTAGAATATTTGATTAATAAATGAAGACATTTAGAAATAGAGTATTGTTGTGAAATATATGACTCTAGAAAGGTGTCGTATCTTAGGCTTTAAATTAGGAGTATAGTTAGAAGATTGTTAAGATAGCATTTATTGTAAATGGACACATGTTTATTTAATAAGTGATCCATAACTAGAGTTTGTTAGGAGATTTAGCTTATATATAGCTCATTGCTAGAGTGTTGGAGTGTTCGGGTGTAAACTCTTGCAAATTCTCATATGTAATTTATTTTCCTATTTAATAAAAGTGTGTGTCTGAGGACACTTCTGCCATTATTGTGGTATCAGAGCTCCAGTAATGCAAATAATGTGAGGAGGATATTATTTGATGTGAGGAGGTGATTCCATCTCTACAGGCCAAGAAAAAATGTCAACACAGTCCATCAGTAAATTGGTCAGTTAATTTTATTTTTTAAAGGAAAAATATTTTTTTTCTGCAATTATTTCATGCTCCATTGGCAAATCTCAATTTCCCTCCTTTCTAATTCCTCCATCATTGTTCAGTTGGTTTCCTGACACACAACCCAGAAGAATTCCTGCCTTGCAAACACCCAAACTAATAATCTGTTGATCATTCTGCAGAAAATGAGCCTGTGTCACTCTCGTTGTTGTTTTTCGAGTTGTGTCGAATAATTTGATCTCAATTTTCCTATTTATTTTGTGAATAATATGGAGCCACTTTCCAAATTTATTCATGTTAATCAAAGAGAAGGTCACACCTGTGCTACAATATCAACTCCTGATCCCATCCTTTGATTTTTTTATTTTTATTTTATATGTCTGACAGAATCAGCAACTAGTTGGGCACGTGCTCACGTTACACGTGGCTGTGTTATCCAACTTCTACCGCCATAACCTCCAAGTGTTCCCACGATGCCCCTTACGTGACACGCATTGTAAGTCGGGGGGATTTGAACTCGAAACCTCATGGAACTTCATATTCACGGCACTTGCCAATTGAGCTTGACCAAGCTTAAATTTGAATGCAGTTCCTCTATCCCAAGCTTGAGTTGAACTTTGTACTATCTATAAGAGTTACCATCTAATGAACTTCAAATTCCTCGCCAGTTTTGGGTGTTTCCCAGCCTTCAAGAAATGCCTTGTGACTACCTTACATTTTCATTACCTTCATAGCTAAATCCAGTATACGGTGCCTATAAACACGAAATTTTTTATGTTGCACCCTACCAAATTCTATTTCTAGATTATTATTCAAGTTTTAATTTTCAGCACTCTGTTGTTGCTGCAAGTGTTGTAGGGCACAAGATAAACCAAATGAAGTTGAATAGAAGTATTGTCTTCTTTTCTCAAATGGAAACAAGAATGGGTACACTTTGGTAAATTGGTGACAACAAGAAGGAAGACCACCACTAAATATTGTCAAAGGATCTTGCATTTGTCATGCTAATTTTGGAGTTAGTTTGCTACTCAAGAACTGTTTTTGAGGGACAATAGGACCATATTTTGTGTACTTGGTTTCAGGATTGCTCTAGCCACCATGTTCTGGATTGGATCTTCTGAGGGTGTGTGCACCTGACAATGCAACAAATTCCTTATTTTTCAATCCGATTATGTAGAAGACATTGCGCATATGAGCAAATGGTGAAGGAGGACCAACATCTGGGAGATTTCCTTCTGACGAACAATCTTTAGGTTTAGATGCATCCAGTCGCACATATTTGGATATTTGTCTTTGATGGGATGTAAGAAATTCAAAGCATTTACCAGACCATCATTTGCTTTGTGGTTTAGTTCTATTTCAAAGCGCAAGCACCACGAAAAAATTTATTAGTTTGAATTTTATGCAGTAATTTTGTTTTTTGGGTAACAATTTTTTTTTGTAACTCAAAGTAATTTTACTTTGAGGGGGGGTGAATTTTTTTTTTAATTTGCAAGAGCATTGTAAGGAGTAAAATTTTGAAATTTACTTGGAATTTGACTAGAGCCAAGTGCCAAGCTCAGTCATTTTTCTCCTGTTTCAATGACTATACGAGGGTCAAGGCCAAGCCCCGATAGATCGTTTTTTGTGTGATGTGTGTGGTGTGTTGCTCATCTTGATATATTTTTCTTGATTTTTTTGGTGCGAAGATTCAACACTACAATGTCGAAGTTAATTAATTTGTTCTCTGACTCCGATAAACTTGAAGGCACAAAATCATACAAGACATGGAAATGTCTCATTGAAAGCACTTTCATTTATAATGAAATTTGGCGTGATATATGTAATGAAGATACTAAGCCAAATAAACCTACAGATGTAGCCACACTAGCCAAATGGGAAATTAAAAATGCCAAAGAATTAGCACTCATCAAATATTTAGTTAATGATGAGATGTATGTCCACATTGAAAATCCTACTAATGCATGGTCTGCTTTGAAAATTTTTAAGGATCTATTTGATACTCAGCCTGAATCAAAGAAAGTTGATCTTCAATTAAAGTTTCTCCAACTGAAATTTACTGAAGGAGGTGATGTACATGAATATATTTCAAGACTTTAAGAACATTAAGCAGGAAATACTAAATGTTGGTTTTCAAGCAGTAGATGATAGTTTCATGACCATAATTTTAATTGTTGGATTGCCTTATTCCTATACACATTTTTTTGGAAACTTTACAAGTAATTGGAACGTTAGACAAGCTTACGTTTGATAAGCTAAGTGAAATGTTATCTCAACACAACAAAACTTTTGGAAAGAAAAAGCAATTTGGGGAAGATGTTTTTTTCACAGAAGCCAACACAAGTAAATTTTCAACTGACAGTTCTAGAAGCAGAGGAAGAGGACATTTTGTACAAGGTTGTGGATGAATCCAAAGTAGAGAACACAATTTTTCAGACAGGAGAATTTTTCAAGGAAGAGGAAATAGTCAAAGAAGAGGATATTTTCAAGGCAGAGCAAAAGCTCCAAACAGAGGTCAAAACAGAGGCAGAGGACATAATTCAGGCAGAGGAAGAGATTTAAGTCAAATTGTTTGTAGAAGATGTAACAAAGTTGGTCATTATGCAGAAGATTTTTGAACTTCCATTGATAAAATTTCCAAGTTTCATCAAAACACAACACAATTTGCAAATGATCGAGATGATGATGGTTCAGAATATGTATTTACCTTATCTTCAACATTATAGATTTCCACTGATTTTCAAAGTGATTATAAAGATGCTTGGATTTTAGATTCAAGAGCATCTCAACACATGACTTTCAGACGTGACTTCTTTTGGAATTTTCAAGAATGCCATCTTAATTCCATCTTTCTTGCAGATAATACCAAACATACTCCTTATGGAAAAGGTGTAGTTAAAGTTTATTTACCTCATATTGGAGAAAGAATGATTTCAAATGTATGGTATGTACCAACCTTTAAAAAGAATTTGTTATCTTTAGTCACGATTTGACAAGAAGGACATTAGGTGATTATGGAAGATGGCTTAGTTAATATTAATTCAATCAAACAGATTATGAAAACAGTGATGACAGGTTATGAAGATGGAAAACTGTTAAGGATGAAAGGGACAATTATTCCAAGGCAATCTGACTTTGTAGGTGCAGTAAGTACATGTATTTCACCTATAAGATTGTGGCATGTAAGATATGGACATGTCAACTTTGAAAGTATCTCTCAATTGAAAAAAAAAGGGATGGTTAAGGGACTTCCAACTTTCAAAAAGGAAAATGCAAAATGTGAAGCTTGCATTTATGGAAAATAGAGTCGAGAGAGTTTTCCAACAAGTTCATGGCATGCAAATAGGCAGTTGCAACTAGTTCATAGTGATGTTTTTGGACCACTACAAACTTCTATAGGTGGTTGCAAATATTTTTTACTCTTTATTGATGATTTCAGTAGAATGACTTGGGTTTACTTCTTGAAGCAAAAGTCAGAAGCATTTGAAAAGTTTAATATTTTCCGTCAACTTGTTGAAAATGAAGTTAAAGAAAAGATAGGCACTCTCAAGACATATAATGGAAGGGAATTCACTTCTTATGAATTCAAAACTTATTGCACAAACAATGGGATAATAAGACATCTTACAAATGTCTACACTCCTCAGCAAAATGGAGTCATAGAAAGAATGAATCGCACCTTGTTAGGAATGGCAAGATCCATGTTAACCTTTAAAAAGTTAAGTCCTACATATTGGGCAGAAGCAATCCATACAACTATCTACTTAAGGAATAGATCTCCAACTGCTTCTTTGGACAGAATCACACCTTATGAAGCATGGTTTGGTTTCAAACCTTGAGTTAAACATATTAGAGTTTTTGGATCGGTATGTTATGCCTTAGTTCCAAAAGAAAAAAGAACTAAGATTGACTCAAGAAGCTTAAAATGAACAATGATTGGGTATTATGATGAGAAGAAAGGGTACCAAATTTTGTGCAATGGAAAATTTATTGTGAGCAGGGATTTAGTTTTTGATGAAACGGAAAGTAAGAGTGTTGAAGAAATAGACAGTCTTCTTCAAAAGTTAGAAACTAAAGGCACTCAAAAAAAGGAAAAATGAAAAGTCAACCAAATTCACATAATTGGTATGAACTTGATTTTCCTTCATCTGAAGATGATACATCTAGTCCATTTAATTCAACAACATCATCTGGGTCTTCTAGCAGTTCATCAAAATCTCCTAGCAGTGACATTTCATCTGACGATGATTCTCCACCTCCATAATATTCAACTAATCAACGAACATCAGTTTACATTAATCCAATTTACAATAATGGTAATTTGTATCTCCAAACAAGTGAACATCAACTACCAAAATGGGTAGTTCAACTTTTGAAAGATGTAAGGCCTGATGAGCAGAATAAAACAGGAACAAGGGGATAACACAACAATGAAGGAAATTTTTCCTTGGAAGCAAATGATTTTACTGAACCTTCCACATACAAAGAAGCAGTAAAACATGAAGAATGAAAATAGGCTATGATTGAATATTATCAAGAAGTAATTGATAAAAACACTTGGAAACTTGTTGATTGTCCTACAAGTGTTAAATCCATCAGATGCAAATGGGTTCACAGAATTAAATACAACCAACATGGAGAAATTGATAAGTATAAAGAAAGACTTGTGGATAAAGTTTTTGCATAGTAGGAAGGCTTTGATTATGAGGAAATGTTTTCTCATATAGCTAAATGGAACACCATATGATTAACACTTGCATTGGCTGCTCAGAAAGGTTGGAAAGTTTATCAAATGGATGTAAAAAGTGCTTTTATCAACGAAGACTTACAGGAAGATGTATATATGCAACAACCACCAAGTTTTGAAATTGAAGGGCAAGAACATAAAGTCTGCAAATTAATCAAGGCTTTATATGGGTTAAAGCAAGCTCCATGAGCTTGGTATACCAAAATGGATGAGTACCTTCGAAAAGTTGGTTTTCAACGAAGTGAATTTGATGATACTTTGTATATCCGTCAATAGGGTCCATATCTGGTGATTCTTGTTATGTATGTAGATGATTTGATCATTACGGGAAACAATGATGATCATATTGCACCGGTGAAAAAGGAGTTACATGCAGGTTTTAAGATGACCGATTTGGGACTACTTCGCTACTTTCTTGGAATTGAAGTATTCCAACGTCCACATCATATTTTCATTTATCAAAGAAAGTATGCAACATAAATTCTTCAGTGATTTGGAATGTAGGATTGCAAACCATCTCTTACCCCTATGGAGCAACACTTGAAACTTTCAAAATTTGAAGGGGGGGGGAATGGTAAACAACACTACTTATAGACAGTTGATTGGCAGCTTGATTTATTTGACAAACACTCAACCAGATCTATCTTATGCAGTGAGTATTATTTCACGCTTTAACCAGCAACCACGGGACATCCATTGGATTGTAGCTAAAAAAGTTCTTCGATATATCCAAGGAACAAAAGATTTTGGTCTTCTTTACAAAAAGACTAAAAATTTTGTACTTGGTGACTTTTCAGATGTTGACTTTGTCGAAAGTATCGATGGTCGAGCATCAACATCAGGTTATTTAATGAACATGGGTTCAACAACAGTGTCTTGGAGTTGTAAGAAACAAACTACAATGGCCACTTCTACAGCAGAAGCAGAATACATCTCAGCATGGGAAGCAACATGTGAAATTGTTTGGTTATGCAGAGTTTTGCAGTACTTGGGCATTTCTCAAGTAGAAGCTACATCATTATTAATCGACATCCAGTCTGCCATTAAGCTTACTAAGAATCCATTTTTTCATTCAAAGAAAAAGCATGTGGACACCAAGTATCATCATATCAGATCACTCATTGCAAAGGATGTCTTCAAGCCAATTTATTGTCCTTTAGAAGATCAGATCTCCGACATTTTCATGAAACCTCTTGGTAGAATAAAATTTACTAAGTTCAGGGATGAACTTGGTATCTGTTGTAATGTATCTTTGGATCATAGGGGGGAATGCTAGATGATCCAAAATACAAATATCATAGTTTAAGAAGTTAGGATAAAATATTTATTAATTTAGAATATTAAATTAATAATCTAGAATATTTGATTAATAAATGGAGACATTTAGAAATAGAGTATTGTTGTGAAAGATAGGACTCTATAAAGGTGTTGTATCTTAGGCTCTAAATTAGGAGTATAGTTAGAAGATTGTTAAGATAGCATTTATTTTAAATGGACACTTTTTTATTTAATAAGTGATCCATAACTAGAGTTTGTTAGGACATTTAGCTTATATATAGCTCATTGCAAGAGTGTTGGAGTGTTCGGGTGTAAACTCTTGCAAATTATCATATGTAATTTATTTTCCTATTTAATAAAAGTGTGTGTCTGAGGAAACTTCTTCCATTAATTTATTAGCTTATGAGTGAGTAGTAAGTGTCCTCCCTACCCCTAAAATAAGGTTCAGGTGGTCACCAGTTTAAATTGAGCTCGATTTTAACTACAAGAAAAACACCTTCTAGTGGAGGTTTTTATGGAAACTGCCCCCCAAATAATTTCTTCCTTGTCGATTTATATTGAAGGTTACTAGCAGATGTAGGTGGCTAGAGGATTTGTGGAGGTATTTTAATCTATGCAGCTAAATTGTATAAATCACACTACTACACCCATATATATAGTACACTAGTGTGTTTATAACTAGGTTCCCTAAAAGTGTTTATAACTAATCCATGTAAAAAAATGAGTTTAATTTAATTTTAGACAATCTCTATGCATTGAATCATAAACATAGAAGTTCACTGATGTGTTACCATCTAGAATTCCTCAAATGAGTTTAGGCATTTAGCTATGCAATATTGGTTTTAATTTAAAAAGTTTAAAAAATGTATTGGTGCGCACCCACATAAGGTGCCACGTTGAATTCCTTTTATAGGTGCATTAGAGAATGTTTCAATATTTCATCATATCACAGATACTAGTACATCATTAGATAATAAGCACCCTGTTGGAGGGTATGTTCAACTCTATCGACTAGACCCACTAGTAGATAAAGAATTTTTAGTCAACTGTGGAAGCAAGTAAAATATGAAAATGTAAGTCAATTGATTGATTGGTTAATTCGACCATGTAACGAACCGCCTCGTTACGACAACCATTCTAGTATATGGGTGCAAATTTTTTTTTTTTTATTATTCTTTTTTTTCCTTTGTGTTTAAGGTGTGTGCGCGCATGTAGAAGTAACCACACACTTGACTCTAAGTCGCCCCTTGACAACCAACAAGACGCGACCACGTGATCATCACAAGAAAACAAAAGCATACGACGAGTAACTGCAAACGAAATAAGACCATAGGCAAGGTGCACAACGCAAACATTTAGCGACAAGGTAAAACTGACTGCTAAATACGACTGACCTCCCGCCCGTCCTACCCTGCAAGGTTAGGACCTCCATGACACATAAGCAACGCTCAAGCCCGGTTTCCCATCGTCTTTAACCATTTAAGGTCTCAGGGCTGGTGACTGTTCTGAGGAACATGGAGGTGTCTACATCCCGCCCGACATCACACTAAGCATCCAACTGAATATAAACAAGAATGACGTAATTAAGAAGAACAAATGCGCCCCTTATGGAAGGCACGTGATAAGAGGACTCCGACCACAAAACCCAATTCTAACATTAAACAAATGAACAACAACCCTCATTACAACTCCGAGTAAATTTGCGCATATAAATCCGGGCATTCCACTGAGGATGTGTCAACAGGGTCAAGAGGCTGCACCAATGTCACAACAAGATGACCATATCATATCCTTTCAATTACAACATCAATTGAAATAAATAATGGCCATACGCTTCA
>JASDQU010098755.1:31051-52054 GCA_032191745.1 Picea mariana
TAAGAAGTCCTCTTACATTTATTATATATAACTACCATAGTGGGCCTTATTTAATAATATAGTGGACCTAGTCCACCTTACATTGAATGACCTCCACTATTATCACTATGGGCCCTCTGGGCCCCCCTACTACCTCTCTAGCTACCTTACAGTCTCAATCATGCCATACACCATGTACCATAAGATATCATCAATAAAGTGCCTCAAGCATGTGATATCATCACCATGACATATACCAAACTAGATAGGAAGATAGCCAAGATATGTTTCTAATCAATGTAAAAGAACATCACCAAGGTGTACCTCAAAGCATATGCCAAAATATTAAAACCATGCCTCAAGCATGTATTAAGACAAAACCCTCAAAACACGTGTAAAACATACATTTAATCGTATAACAAACCTGATACACAAGATTACATACTTGTAGCTCTTTCTCAACCTCAACAACCTGGTACTAGCATCCTCATCAAAAAAAAATCACATATCTACGACGTGTACACTATCAACCCATAGATATATGTGTTTTTTTCTTCTACGACCTGCATACATCTGCGCCTTGCCCATTCTCAACCCGTGGATAACCTATCAGCTCTTTGCTACACTGTGACTCGCGTACATCAACACCTTGCTGACTTGTGACCCATGGATAAACTCAGAAAGATAGGTCAGTCAAATCTATACACTTTGCTCCTTTATATTTTCCCTACCTCATATATGCTATGAAAAGATAAACCATATCACTTATTCATTTAGAAGGTATTCAATAGACTTGTGTATGTGAATCTACTATTGAGAGACTCCATGAGGTGTATTTATATTTTTTCAAAGTAACTTCTCTCCTTAACTTTAGGGATTCTTGTTACAACAACTTTACCCTTTAAATAATGACTTGTAACTATTTTAGGGTGTTCTTAACCATTCTTCAGGGATTCCAAATTCATGAAGGAATATCTCCTCAACCATTTACAATGTCCTTCATGTCCTTATTCCTCAAACAACTTCAATCTTCATGACCATACCTCTGGGGCTTCTCAATCACTTAACCACTTAGCTATTTTTCCAGGACTTCTTCTAGGGTTGATTAGGGTTGGAATTAATGCTTCTAGAGTTCATATAGAGTTGAATTCAATGAAAAATAAATTTCCAACAATCTCACCCTTTGGAATTGATGGCAACACCCATACTCCACCTGTGACCAATCTCCTCATGTTTCTCTCCCCCTTTGACATCAATGGAAAAGGGTAACTCTCTTTGGGGATGTTCCCCTTGTCTTCATGCCTCTAATCTTTCTCTTCTAATATTTATTTTTATCCCCCTTTGACATCATGGGAGAAAAGGGTAACTCCTCTTGTCAATTTGTCTCCCCATGTGTTCATGTTTTTTATATTTATTTCTCTTTTTCTTTTATTCTTTCTCTTCCCCTTTTACATAAGGGTACTTTATTTTGACAATTTATCTCCCCCTGTCTTCTTTTGAAAGCTTCCATGTAGATTAATGTGGGGCTTCATGTACATGATTTTTTTCCTTTCTTCAGAATCTTCTTGTCCATTGGTTCTTCCTCTTGTAATTCTCTGACATATATAAAAATCATTCAAATTTACTTAAATTCATAGCTTCATAGCTTTTCATGTTCACTTCTGAGAAATCAATGACCATACTTTTCAACAATTTCCCTTTGACTGTATGGATTATGGTGATGATTTCTCTTCACCTATTTTTTTGTTCTTTTCACTACTTTCCTTCCTGTGACTAAGTAATTACATTTGTCAATATACTTTCATCCACTTTGATATATCTGTCTAGACCTACCAAAGATCTCGTGAATCCATCTTTGTCCATATTTCATAACAACTATCCATGACTCTGCTACACAACTACACACAATGTTGACTCAGCTGTCACTTTACTCTTTTGAAGACTTCTTTGACTTTGTTGTAACTGATCATTGCATATTCTTGCTTCTCAAACTGTCTTCTCAATCTATAAAACAAACTTTACATTTATAGAACAATATGTACTAAATATATCCATGCTTGAATACATACGTGGAATCCTCTATACAATCATGAACCTATTCCTGGGAAGTGTGTCATTGATATACTTCATACTATAAGCTAATACCTGCATGTGAATGTGTTCTGAAAGCTGCTCCTCAACTAATCAAATTGTCACAACATATTCTCCATTTTTGTCATCAAACCACTTTAATATTGTATTCCCAACATATGCAAACACTTCAGACTACTCGAAAGATAGTTCTTTGATCTATAGATATGTTTCTTAGACCCCCCCCCCCTCAATATTTACATTGTTGGGAGTCTCCAAGCCAGATGGCTCAGAAAGGTAAAAGAAGCCTCCCTAATGCAGAGTAATCTTCATTTTCTATCATCTGAATTCTAACATGTTACTCTTCATCATCTTCTTGAATTCTTACATCTTCCCCTTTTCTTTTGGATTCATCATGATCTCGCACTACTGCAAATCCTAAGAGTGTGATTTTTGGGAGTTCTTCATTCACCTGCTCTTCCTTTACCTATTCTTCATTCATCAGTTCTTTCTTTCTTTTCCAAACTTTCTTGCATATGATCTCAGTGTTTTCTTTCATGGAGGTATCCATCTTGCTTGACCATTTATTCCATAGTCTCTGTAATCTAGAGCATTATGTCCAAATTTATTACAAATAAAACAATAACCATAAAAGAAACTTTGATAATTGGGAGTGAATGATCTTCTTTGTGATATAGTCCTTCTGAATTCATGTCTTGGTTGATCATGATATTTTATTCTATTGTTTCCTTCACAATGATTGAAGCTTATTTGATACCTTAAAGTGGAGGGTCTTCTTTGATATACATCTCTTCTGTAATCTTTTTTTTGAATCTTCTTCATTTTTGGAATGTTAATCTTTGAGGTCTCGCATAATTCCTTCTTGGTATGGCCTCTAATGACTTTTGCATAAATATTAGCCTTCTCTTCATTCTTTCTTTATAGTAACCTATAACATTTATCTTCAACTTTATTTACTGGTGGTATGGAGTTGCATCTTTCTTCAATGTTCTAGTTGATCTTTACAAATTCTTCTTCAATCTTCTCACAATATTCTTCTCTCTTCATCATCTGGATCTTTATAACTTCTTCCATTCTCTTTGCTTCTTCAAGTTGGGTTTGAAGGTGGCGATTTATTATTCAAGTCTTCTTTCTTGTTGACTAAATTCTTCTTCAAGATTTTTTAAGTCGTGAGATCTTTCCTTAAGATGACTTGTCAAAATTTATTCTCTCTTCTCTGCTTCCTTTATTTGTGATATTATTTTGGCTTCCAAACATTGTTTCTCTTTCAACTAATCCTTGATATTTTCTTCAATCAATTTGGCTTCATTCAACTAAGTTTTTCGATTCATGACAACCTTCTCGACTTCTGCAGAACTTTCCTTTAGCTTGATTAATTCTTCCTTGAGGAACTGTTTTTCCCTTCTTTCTTTATTTATCTCACTTAAATCACTTATTAGTGTTGTCTCAAAGTCCATTACGCTTTCTTCACAATCTTCTTCTTCTGAATCTGTCTGACATGATGATAATCTTTCTTCTTGTTCTTCTTCAACATCTTCTTTATTATGATTAGCATACTCTGAATTTGTGATAGAATGGGATTCTTTAAAGTATAGATTATGTATGTTATCCCAAATTTATTTGGTTGATTAACATTGTCCCACTTTGTCTTTCACAGGATCAAGTAATGTTTCCATGATGAAATCCATTGCTATTTTTTTGTTTCCTTTTAATTCCTTCTTGACATCATTTTTCAATTTATTTGAACCGGTGTATCATGTAACAACTAAGTACCAAAAATCATACCCCTGTTGATATAGGTGGATATCGGTGGCCACCCACCTTTTCCAACCAGCTCAAAACAATTTTCTGGCAATTTTGGTAATTTATAATTTTTAACAGTTTTTAACTTTCGGGGCCATTTTGAGAGCCTAAATGAAGGTTTTTTGGGATAAAGATTCCCAATGATATCCAAAGGCTCTGATTGAGCCCCCAAAATGAATCTCCTCGACGATACCTTTCCAACGAGTTATCGTGCACCCCAAACGAAGATCATATGCCAACGTTACGCCCCCGGGAAGTTGATACACCAAACTACCCAAAACGGGGTCCACAAAACTATTGGATTTTCATCTTTCGAGGTTAGGGTTTTGGATTTTATTTATGATAAAAATTCCTTTGGAGCCTCATTGTAAAATAATATTCTTACAAATGTGAGTATCCGTCACATCTCTTCTCAGAGATAAGTTGCACCATTCTAGCGAGTCTTTCACTCTGTATTTTTACAGTTATGTACATTTCACACATTAATAGAAATTGTTTATTACTGTATATCTTTGCTGCTAGTTATATTTTAGATATATCTCTGTCATATTATTGTTTTTCTTTCAATGTCTCTGTATATTTCTGTGTTATATCTTCTCTCTCATTTTGTGCCGAAAATAATCCGGATCAATGGTATCAGAGCAGGCTGCTCTTAATCATTTTTCAGTGCATGTCCCAGACAAGGTCTGAGTATAGAAAGTTGGGTATTGAGCTTGTATCTCTTGAAGACAATCTCTCTTGCACGCCTAATAAACCCTCCATGGTGGAAGAAAATAAAAATGACGGAGCAGACGATTCTATCAATTTTTTGCTTGAGAAAGCTCTCACGTGACAGAGGGACGAAATGATGGAGAATCTTTCCCACATCCTTCAATGTTTTCCGATAGAAACATTCACATCTTCATCAAACAACCACTTTGGAAACACCTCTCCTTTCAAGGTACAGGTTAATTTTGATATGCCCGTATTTGAAGTTCAGATACATGCAGATGCCCTAGACAAATGGTTAAATCTGCTAGAAGGTTATTTCTCCATTCACCATTTTTTCGACAGGGAAAAAATCACCTTCGCACTCCTTAAATCTCTCCCCCATGTCAAACATTGGTGGGAAACTTATTGGGAGAAAAGTTCCATAGAAGATTCTGGAATATATGGGGTCGATCCCACTTGGTATTTTTTTGTGGACGCGGTAAAGGAATAGTATTACAATGTTGGCAACTATGAGTACCATTATATGAGATGGATCACACTGCAGCAAGAGAGGGGCAAAGCATTTTTAGAGTTCACCAATACCTTCCATAATTTGCGCACCAATATGGGTATCAAAGACTCTAAACGNACATCTCATCACTTGGTGTTGCTTATAGATATGTTGTTAACATAGAGCAGAAATTTAAGCACCAACACAAATGGGAGTTTGGGTCTGCAAATCCGCAACAACCAAAGTATGATAAAGACGAACCTAACAAACAGTCTCCTGAAAACCAGTCCAAGCCACAAGAAAACAAGGGTCATGGGAAGACAAAGAAGGACATCGGAAAATGGTGTGATTTCCACAAAATCCCCTGGTACAACACCGATGAATTTCGCTCAAAATAGTCATTGGTGGCCAAGATCAAAGACAAGGAGCCGAACCCTGATTCATAATATGATTCTGAAAATACTGGTAAAATACATATCATCGACGCAAACCCCACTGCTATTGTCACGACCGCAATAATTCATTCAGAAGAACCAATAGATACATAAGAGTGGGAGCGCCTTTTTCATTCACAGATGTGGGTAAAGGGGACCCCACTAAATTTTATTGTTGATAGTGGAAGCTAGAAGAACCTCATGTCAGCAAGGATCGTCAAATAGTTGGGATTGTCGAAAACACCACACCCGCAACCATACCACATCGAGTGGCTTTGTCAAGGACAAGATCTTCGTGTCAACAAGAAGTGTCAATTACCATACGAAATCCAACCCTTAAAGGATGAGGTATTATGTGATGTTGCCCCGCTGGATGTCTATGATGTTCTCCCGATACAACCATATATGTGGAAGCATCATGCTATCTATGAGTCTTGACCCCGCAGTGTCATTGTTACTTTGGGGGGTCATCTCTACAGGATACCAGAGGTAGTTCCAACTATTGTCCCACCTAAATAATGTCGCAAGGTAGTATCTCATACTACAAAATTCAGCTTCTTCACAATCTGTTCAAAATGTGAACAAAAGGATACTACAACCACTACAACTTCGACACAAGTACCTTCTATCCAACAGAAGAAGGTCGAAAATATTGCAGCAAATTGTAACGATTCCTTCTGCACATAGGAATCTCATGTAGCCAGACTGGCTAAAAATAAGCTAAGCAAGGCAAGTAAGCATCAAGATGTAGATTCAACAAACACTTTTCCCTCTCCTTGGGGCACTCAATGAAATGGATACCATTTATTCCTAAGGAGGGAGGATTGATCTAGGTGGATATTGGTGGCCACCCACCTTTTCCAATTGGCTCAAAACAGTTTTCTGGCAATCTTGGTAATTTACTATTTTTAGCAGTTTTTAACTTCCAAGGCCATTTTGAGGGCCTAAATAAAGGATGTTTCAGATATAGCTTCTCAATTATTTCCAAAGTCTTTGAAAGCTGCTCCTCAACCAATCAAACTGTCACAACATATTCTCCTTTTCTATCATCAAACCACTTTAATATTGTATTCCCAACATATGCAAACACTTCAGACTACTTGAAAGATAGTTCTTTNCCTCAATATTTACATTGTTGGGATTCTCCAGGCCAGATGGCTCAGAAAGGTGAAAGAAGCCTCCCTAATGCAGAGTAATCTTCATTTTCTATAATCTGAATTCTAACATGTTCCTCTTCATCATCTTCTTGAATTCTTACATCTTCCCCTTTTCTTTTGGATTCATCATGATCTCGCACTACTGCAAATCCTAAGAGTATGATTTTTGGGAGTTCTTCATTCACCTTCTCTTCCTTTACCTGTTCTTCATTCATATGTTCTTTCTTTCTTTTCCAAACTTTCTTGCATATGATCTCAATGTTTTCTTTCATGGAGGTATCCATCTTGCTTGACCATTTATTCCATAGGCTCTGTAATCTAGAGCATTATGTCCAAATTTATTACAAATAAAACAATAACCATAAAATAAACTTTGATACATGGGAGTGAATGATCTTCTTTGTGATGTAGTCCTTCTGAATTCATGTCTTGGTTGATCATGAACTTTTATTCTATTGTTTCCTTCACAATGATTGAAGATTCTTTGATACCTTAAAGTGGAGGGTCTTCTTTGATATACATCTCTTCTGTAATCTTCTTCTTGAATCTTCTTCATTTATGGAATGTTATTCTTTGAGGTCTCGCATAATTCCTTCTTGGTAGGGCCTCTAATGACTTCTGCATAAATATTAGCCTTCTCTTCATTCTTTCTTTCTAGTAACCTATAACATTTATCTTCAACTTTCTTTCTAGTAACCTATAACATTTATCTTCAACTTTCTTCACTGGTGGTATGGAGTTGCATCTTTCTTCAATGTTCTAGTTGATCTTGACAAATTCTTCTTCAATATTCTCACAATATTCTTCTCTTCATCATATGGATATTTATGAATTCTTCCATTCTCTTTGCTTTTTCAAGTTGGGTTTTGAAGGTGGTGATTTCTTCTTCAAGTCTTCTTTCTTGTTGACTAAATTCTGCTTCAAGATTTTTTAAGTCGTGAGATCTTTCCTTAAGATGACTTGTCAAAATTTATTCTCTCTTATTTTCTTCCTTTATTTGTGATATTATTTTGGCTTCCAAACATTGTTTCTCTTTCAACTAATCCTTGATATTTTCTTCAATCAATTTGGCTTCGTTCAACTGAGCTTTTTGATTCATGACAACCTTCCCAACTTATGCAGAACTTTCCTTTAGCTTGATTAATTATTCCTTGAGGAACTGTTTTTCCCTTCTTTCTTTATTTATCTCACTTAAAGCACTTATTAGTGTTGTCTCAAAGTCCATTACGCTTTCTTCGCAATCTTCTTCTTCTGAATCTGTCTGACATGATGATAATCTTTCTTCTTATTCTTCTTCAACATCTTCTTTATTATGATTAGCATACTCTGAATTTGTGATAGAATGGGATTCTTTAAAGTATATATTATGTATGTTATCCCCAATTTATTTGGTTGATGAACATTGTCCCACTTTGTCTTTCACGGGATCAGGTAATGTTTCCTTGATGAAATCCATTGCTATTTTTGTTTCTTTTTAATTCCTTCTTGACAACATTTTTAGGTTTCTTTGAACCAGTGTATCATGTAAAAAATAAGTACCAAACATCATAACCCTATTGATCCAGGTGGATATCGGTGTCCACCCATCTTTTCCAACTTGCTCAAAACAATTTTCTGGCAATTTTGGTAATTTACTATTTTTAACAATTTTTAACTTTCGAGGCCATTTTGAGGGCCTAAATGAAGGTTTTTTGGGATCAAAATTCCCAATCATATCCAAAGGCTCTGATTGAGCCCCCAAAATTAATCTCCTTGATGGTACCTTTCCAATGAGCTATCGTTCACCCCAAACGAAGATCATATGCCAATGTTATGCCCCCGAGAAGTTGATACACCAAACTACCCAAAACGGGGTCCACAAAACTGTTGGATTTTCATCTTCTGGGGTTAGGGTTTTGGATTTTATTTATGATAAAAATTCCTTTGGAGCCTCATTGTAAAATAATATTCTTACGATTGTGAGTGTCTCTCGCATCTCTTCTTAGAGATAAGCTGTCACCATTCTAGCGAGTCTTTCACTCTGTATTTTTACAATTATGTACATTTCACACATTAATAGAAATTGTGTATTATTGTATATCTTTGTCGCTGGTTATATTTCAAATATATCTCTGTCATATTATTGTTTCTCTTTCAATATCTCTATATATTTCTATTTTATATCTCCTCTCTCATTTCGTGCTGAAAATAATCTGGATTAGTGGTATCAGAGCAAGCTTCTCTTAATCGTTTTTCAGTGCATGTCCCAGACGAGGTCTGAGTATAGAAATTTGGGTCTTGAGCTTGTATCTCTTGAAGACAATCTCTATCACATGCCTAATAAACCCTCTATGGTAGAAGAAAATAAAAATGATGGAGCAGACGATTCTATCAATTTTTTTCTTGACAAAGCTCTCACACGGCAGAGGGATGAAATGATGTAGAATTTTTCCCACATTCTTCAACGTTTTTTCGATAGAAACATGCACATCTTCATCAAACAACCACTTTGGAAACACCTCTCCTTTCAAGGTACAGGTTAATTTTGATATTCCCGTATTTGAAGTTCAGATACATGCGGATGCCCTAAACAAATGGTTAAATCTGGTAGAAGGTTATTTCTCTATTCACCATTTTTTCGACAGGGAAAATATCACCTTCGCACTCCTTAAATATCTCCCCCATGTAAAACATTGGTGGGAAACTTACTGGGAGAAAAGTTCCATAGAATATTCTGGAATATATGGGGTCGATCCCACTTGGTATTTTTTTGTGGACACGATAAAGGAATAGTATTACAATGTTGGCAACTATGAGGACCATTATATGAGATGGACCACACTGTAGCAAGAGAGGGGCCAAGCATTTTCATATTTCACCAATACCTTCCATAACTTGCGCACCAAGATGGGTATCAAAGACTCTGAATGACATTTGGTTTTGAAATACCATGGGGTTTTACATAGATACATCCAAACTGAAATAGATTTTCTAGACATCTCATCACTCGGTGTTGCTTATAGATATGTTGTTAACATAGAGCAAAAATTTAACCACCAGCACAAATGGGATTTTGGGTCTGCAAATACACAACAACCAAAGTATGATAAAGAAGACCCTAACAAACAGTCTCCCGAAAACCAGTCCAAGCCACAGGAAAAGAAGGGTCATGGGAAGACAAAGAAGGACACTGGAAAATGGTGTGATTTCCACAAAATCCCCTGGCACAACACCAATGAATGTCTCTCAAAATAGTCATTGGTGGCCAAGATCAAAGACAAGGATCCGAACCCTGATTCATAATATGATTATGAAAATATTGGTAAAAGACAAATCATCGATGCAAACCCCACTGCTATTGTCACGACCACAACAATTCATCCAGAAGAACCAACAAATATAGAAGAGGGGGAGCGCCTTTTTCATTCACAGATGTGGGTGAAGGGGACCCTGTTGCATTTTATTGTTGATAGTGGAAGCCAAAAGAACCTCATGTCAGCAGAGGTCGTCAAATAGTTGGGATTGTCGACAACACCACACTCGCAACCATACCACATCGGGTGGCTTTGTCAGGGACAAGATCTTCGTGTCAGCCAGCAGTGTCGATTACCA
Source organism: Picea mariana (assembly GCA_032191745.1). Classification (NCBI taxonomy): domain Eukaryota; kingdom Viridiplantae; phylum Streptophyta; class Pinopsida; order Pinales; family Pinaceae; genus Picea; species Picea mariana. Next base: position 41,308 of record JASDQU010098755.1, read on the forward strand.
TACAAAATCCAACCCTTAAAGGATGAGGTATTATGTGATTTTTCCCCGCTGGATGTCTATGATGTTCTCCCGATCCAACCATATATGTGGAAGTGCCATGCTATCTATGAGTCTCGACCCCGTAGTTTCATTGTTACTTTGGGGGGTCATCTCTACAGGATACCAGAGGTAGTTCCAACTATTGTCCCACCTAAACAATGTCGCAAGGTAGTATCTCATACTACAAAATTTAGCTTCTTCACAATCTGTTCAAAATGTGAACAAAAGGATACTGCAACCACTACAACCTTGACACAAGTACCTTCTATCCAACAGAAGAAGGTCGAAAAGATTGCAGCAAAGTGTAATGATTCCTTCTGCACATAGGAATCTCATGTAGCCATACTGGTTAAAAATTTCCAACCCTTCCAACAATAGGTTCGTGACAACCTTCAATAAGCTAAGAAACACAACTTCTCCAACAAGGCAAGCAACTCATCAAGATGTAGATTCAATAAACACTTTTCCCTCTCCCCGGGGCACTCAATGCAATGGAGATCATTTATTCCTAAGGAGGGAGAATTGATCCAGGTGGATATTGGTGGCCACCCACCTTTTCCAACTGGGTCAAAACAATTTTCTGGCAATTTTGGTAATTTACTATTTTTAGCAGTTTTTAACTTCCAGGGCCATTTTGAGGGCCTAAATGAAGGTTTTTTCAGATATAGCTTCTCAATTACTTCCAAAGTCTCTAATTGAGCCCCCAAATTGAATCTCCTTGACGATACCTTTCCAACGAGCTATCGTGCGCCCCAAACAGAGGTCGTATGCCAAAGTTACACCCCTGGGAAGTTGATACACCAAACTACCCAAAACGGGGTCCACAAAACTATTGGATTTTCATCTTTCGGGGTTAGGGTTTTGGTTTTTATTTATGATAAAAGGTCTTTGGAGCCTCATTGTAAAATCATCTTCTTGTGAATGTGAGTATTTGTCACATCTCTTCTCAGAGATAAGCTGCCACCATTCTAGCGAGTCTTTCACTCTGTATTTTTATAGTTCTGTACATTTCGCACATCAATAGAAATTGTGTATTACTGTATATATTTTCCTTTGGTTATATTTCTGATATATCTTTGTCATACTATTGTTTCTCTTTCAATATCTCTATATATTTCTATGTTATATCTCCTCTCTCATTTCGTGCCGAAAATAATCCGGATCACATGTGCTCCTATAAATGCTTTCATCATGTTTCTCCATATCTCATAGCTCTGGCCATTCTAACCATCAAACATTGAGGCTCCATTATTAGTGTAATCCATGATAAACCTTATAGTGGTTAGAATATCTCTGAAGGAACCTGACTTTGATACCAATTATTGGAATACTGATAGGGGGTTGAATCAATATTAACACTTTTTACCACTTTTAATCACAATATATAAACTTCAACTTTATTAGCAATATATCATTTATGATTGCATTCAATATATTATGAGCATATAACCATAAGTAGTATCATTCAACAATATCACATCAAATACACAATACAACAAAATTTACATGGAAACTCAAATGGGATAAGACCATGGAATGCTTTCTTATATATATCAAGATTGCATTCATAGGAAGCACCAACGTCCCAATTCTTCATCACCAACTGGGAGGCTCCAACCCCATATTTATAGGATTCAACCCGAAGGAAGATACACCTCCCTGAATTCTCTAGTTGCAACTAGAAGGAGGCTCCAACCCCCTAGTTTATAGGCTCCAACCTGAAGGAAGATCCAACTCCCTGTGTTATTTTGCTCTAACCAGAAGGAGGTTACGACCCCATTATTTACAGGCTCCAACTTGAAGGAAGATCCAACTCCCTATGTTATCTGGAACCAACTGGAAGGAGGCTACAACCTACTTTCCTCTCCCTGTCCTGCCACCCTAAAATATAAGTGTAGACTCAACCTGTCACTACTATTGATACTATCACTGCAACTGAATAATCAACCTATCACTGTCATTGTCACATCAACCTGTCACTATCACTATCACATCAACCTGTCACTTTCACTGTCACTGTCAATTTTCCACTGATCAACCTATACCATATCATGCATCAAACATATACCAAAACCTATACCATATAATGTACCAAAAACTATCCCATACCATGCATCAACCATGTACCAAAACCTGTACCATATCATGTACCAAAACATGTACCATACCATGCATAAACCATGTACCAAAACATGTACCATATCATGCATCAACCATGTGTCTGAACGTGTGTCAAGATCAGCAAGGAATTCCTCATACATATATCAAAGTATATCTCGAACAATGTTCCTTGTATCCAAGATGCTCCTCAAAACAAGAGATATGTCATAAACCATGTACTATGAGATGTTCTTCAACCATATACCATATCACTCATGACATGTCTCAATCATTCCATACACCATATACCATAAGATATCATCAATGAAGTGCCTCAATCATGTGATAAAATCACCATGACATATACCAAACTAGATACCAAGATAGCCAAGATATGCTTCTAATCAATGTACCATAACATCACCAAGGTGTACCTCAAAGCATATTCCCAAATATCCAAACCATGACTCAAGAATGTATCAAGAAAAAACCCTCAAAACACATGTAAAACATACATTTATTCATGTAGAAGACCTGATACACAATATTACAGTCATGTAGCTCTTTCTTAGCCTCGACAACTTGGTACTAGCATCCTCCTAAAAAAAAATTCACAAATCTGCAATGTGTACACTATCAACCCGTGGATATCCACACTTTGTTCTTCTATGACTCACGTAATTCGTTCCTTTCCCACTGTAAACCCACATATAACCTATCCACACTTTTCTACATTGTGACATGCGTACATCCATGCCTTCCTAAGCTGTGACCCACATATAACCTCAGAAATATAGTTCAGTCACATTTGTACACTTCGCTCCTTTAGAGTTTTCCTTCCTCATATATGCTATGAAAAGATAAACCATATCACTTATTCACCTAGAATATATTCAATAGACTTGTGTATGTGAATCTACTTATGAGAGACTTCTTGAGGTGTGTTTAAAATTTTTCAAAGTAACTTCTCTCCTTAACTTTAGGGATTTTTGTTACAACCACTTTACCCTTTAGTTAATGACTTGTAATTGTTTTAGGGGCTTCTTAACCATTCTTCGAGGCTTCCAACTTCATTAAGTCATAACTCCTCAATTGTGAGTAACCCCGTGATGTACTACCTACCATTGGAAATGACACGACAATGACTATCCATCTATGAGTGTGTTACATGCATTTACACTATCCTTCATGTCCTTATTCCTCAAACAGCTTCGGGATTCATGAACATACCTCTAGGGCTTCTCAACCACTTAACCACTTAGACATATTTTCAAGGCTTCTTCTAGGGTTGAATAGGGTTGACATCAATGCTTATGGATTTGACATCAATGACAACTAACTTTCTAGCATCCAGAAACATTGAGATCCTATATTTCGAGGTCCCGCGGTCCGACGACCAGTGCACAGGTGTCATCGACAGGTGACAATGAATCTCGGTAGGATGTGTAGATCGGTATTGAGCATGGAAAAGGGTCTACATCCCAATGGTCGATGTACCAATATGACATCAGTCAACATAAACAAGCCAATGCTCTGTGGAATAGGTTGCAAGTGCCACACTTGGAAACATGTTTACGCTAAATGTATTGAGTTATGACCTGTCATCTCACGTCGTATGATACAGGTGATGTGGAGGCCACGTGGAAGTACAAAGGCCTTTGGCCATTGAAACGCAAAAACTTCAAAGGGACATAACTTGTGATATAGAGATCTGTTTTGAACAAATTTACAATCGTTGAAAAGCTCTTGGCGAGCAAAAGATGATGGTATCCCTTTCAAATGAATTTGAGGAGGTATAGGAAAGGAGAAAAATTAATACCCCATCCCTTAAAAGGGTACTTAGAGGGTTGGGTGTGTTATAGGTGGTATTAGAGAAAGCTACAACACTAGGCCTGGATAGGCCAAATGTTAGTCATAGAGCTTCTATATTAAGGCTAGAGATGAGCATGTTTAAAAGAGAGCTCTATGTGTTTAAAATATTGTTTATTATTTTCATAAGTTCCTTGAGGGGAAGGACTACAAATTGAAATCTTGTTTTGGTATTTCTTGAAACAAAAGAACTGTTTTTTCTTGATATAATGGTATTTTCTCCTATAAGAGTGAGAATACACTAATAAGAATTAATGGTTGAACCTGAATGTGAAGAACTAAAAAAGGCAAGACCATGTTAAGAGTTTCTTTGGTTCAAAGAATGAATGAATTGATTGTTGTAGTGATGGGTTGTTGGATCCCAGACAATTATAATTGTTGAGGCTAAGCCATGTATGAATAATTCCTCAAGTTTAGAGGACTAATGAGAAAAATTGTAAGGTCAGTATATTTGACCTGCAAAGAATGAAACTAGTTGCTAAAATAACCAAGTTAAGCAAAGAAAAAGGAGTTATTGAACTAATGATAGACCTCATAAAAGAGGAGAAATGACATGAACATATGAGCCAATTTATGAGCTCATGGATATACACAAATGTGTACTTTTCTAGTGACATGAGCACTCATTATGCATGGAAATGTAAGATGTGGATATGATGTAATGCATATATAGTGAGTAACCATGTGTGAACATGCAACTATACATGAAAAAACATGTGGCAGGTTGTAAAGTATGGCTTTTTGATGGGTGATTTGGTCAATAATGACTTGATGTCAACAGGAAAAGTAACAACATAAATGAAATGTTGACAAAGTTACTACATATTGCCTTATGAAACTAGGGTTGTAATGATTAAATGAGAGACTGCTACGAGGTCTGATAAAGGAAGTGTTGGAGCATTCCCACATGGCCAATGGGTCATATTGACATTCGAAGATGGATGGTATCCATATAGGTATGGCTTGGTGGGAAAGTGGTAATGAGAATGGATTATAGGAAAGGATTCTCGTTGCATAGGCCTGCTAGCAAGGAACTAAATTAAGGCATGAAGAGAAGTGAGAATGGTTGTTTTTCTTCTTTGGGTAATATTGAGATTTCCAAGTTATATTCCTAAATTATAAATGTTGTTGTAAAAAATGGACAAGAGTGGCCTATTGTTGGTTGTTGTCAAGTAAGACAACATAATTATGGATATGTCTGTGAGTTTAGTCATGTGGATGACTGAAATTTCTCCTCAGAAAGGATGTTGTAAAAATATAATAAATGTATATGAAGGATATAAATATTTTCAAGAAATGCACATTCATAATGTGTGTGTGTGTGTGTGTGTAAACATACATATATTCTTGAATGCATGAGAGGACTGTCTGAGTAAGAGGGTAGTAAGGAAAGATGTATACTTTCCAGGTTTGAAAAACATCATGGATGCATGGCTAAACCTATATTAAAGGTGTCTGAAATATCTTGATGGAATAATAACTTGAGTAGTGCGTACGCCCTACCTCAAAAAGAGCTAATATGAAAGTTGAAAGAGAAAGGAGAAACAATGCTCAATTGTTCCTTTGAGTGTTTCACAAAAAGGATTGTGAACAAATCCCGAGTTAGATAAATTTTAAATAAATAAGCATATAAAGTTGCAAAGTGTGTGGGTGGTATACACACATAGAGCATGCTAATGCAAGTAATTAAGTGCATAAAGGTACATATTGAAAACAAGTTGATAATATAAAGATACATGTTTAAACGTAAATCTAAAATGCATAATAAGAATGCATGCTTATATTCCTTATGGAATATTGATTAAATCTCTTAAATAATAAAGCTAAAGTTGATTATGTTTTGAGATTATTTCATAAGGTATTGGATATGCAACAAGAGGGTTGCATGCTGAAGAAGTTCCCTGTGGAGGAACTATGCAAAGACTCCTTCAAGAGCACATGCCATGGCATTAATGGCTGCTAAGAATTAGGCAATGGAATGAAAAGCTTATTTATATAAGAATCATGGATTATATTTTTAAATATCATGCATGAGTAAAAAGACATGCAAACAAATGAGTACCAATTTGATTTCTAGCTGTGAAATGTACAGAATGCACAAGTTCATAATTTATTATGAACACAAAGCTTGTTGATGTAGCATGTTGAAATTATCCAAGAAGATAAAGATGAAAATTGGATAAAACTACTCAAGGAAGAGAGCAGGAAAATCCCAGGAGGGATAGATTGCATAAGAAAAGAAGGATAAAAGGAGGACACTTTTCTCACTATCAACTTTGAATAGTGAGATGGAGTTGTGTTCTTTAAAAGAGAAGCTATGAAAATAGGTGAAGCTGGAAAATGAATGATAAAATTGATAAATATGTTTAAATAAATGGGCTTGATTGACCCATGATAAGTAAAGGCAATGAGGTCTTATAAATAACTCAGTTGGACTAAAAGTTCCAGGCTATGTAAAAGTAGTTAGAAAAAGAGAAGAATCCTTTAACTCCTTTCTTATTGTCTATTAGGTTTCTCTAGCTCGAGAAACTGATATGTTGATGAATGTAAATGTATTTAGCATGAGAATGTTGATAAATTTGTGACTACAGAGACAACTAGAGATTTTGATTATGTCTACACTCATGGAAACATTGAGGGCCATGTGATAGAGTGCATATAGATATGTTGGATCATATCTAAAAATGCTTTAATTATTTAAATACATGCATTTTATTTAACATGACAATTGATATGATTGTGAATGTGATGATGCATGTTATAGGTAGGAAATGATTGAGTTGTTAGAGAGGACAACTGTTAATGGCGGATAGCCTCGAGTGGAGGTTAAATGCAAGAAGGTTGTTGATAATATATTAATGGAAGGACCTTGGGAGTCCCCATGAATCACCATTGATGAGGTAATATTAGAAAAGGTGTTGGCAACCATTCAGGTATAAATATTTTCATACCCTTCTGATATATTTTATTATCTTAATGATATGCATGTGAATTTGAGTGGTTGATGTATTCCATTGATACCCAAGTAGGGTATGATGCAAGAAAGGAACTTGAAGGATAGAGGAAAGAACCTCTAATAGCCAAGGATGATTGACATCCTTGCAATTAAATTCATGAACAAAGTGTCATGAATACTTTGAGCAATTATGAATGATTAGGAACAAGGGTGCTCATAAAAAAACACATTGATTGAAGCAATGAGGACATGCATGTGTTGGTGTGCAATGGGAATACCCTAGGTTCAAAGATAACGTACCAAAATACCCCTTAGACACTGGCCCTTTCGACATCATCTGCAAGCAAGTGAAGTCTCACCTGAGGCATCTAGAGGGGCTGCATGAACCAATTTTCTGCAATGGAAGGGGAAGTGAGGAATTCATCATACTCATACTATGCATTATCCATTCATTTATTCTGTGTGTAGTCTCTGTTACTTAACCTTTGATATTCATTCATTATATCCTATGTGCAACATTACTTTACTTGGCATCCATTCATTTATCAGTTACTATAATGTGTGACATTATGAAAACATATATGAATAACATATTTAGATACTAATCTTTTCATCATCGTCATAAACATAACACAAAAACACATCATGACACAAGGGTTTAACGTGTTTCACCCCAATTGGGCTACGTACACAACATATGATTATTAATTAGTCATTTATAATCTCCTTACAAATGTTCACTGCACTTACAAAAATGTGCAACATTAACCATTACTCAAACCTACGTAGCCATTTTGTTGCAGTGCGAGCCTCACTCCTCAGTCATACCTCAAAACTTCTTCCAAAAATCGACTAACTCCAAAGAACATCACACCAAAAACACTCACTCATAACGTCGAACTGCTTCTACCCAAAAACCCATTACAATTTACAGTTTTACACAAGGGCTAATCATGTTACAATGTGGACAAAATGTCCCAGAATCCTAACTACTTTCCGTCTTGTGTACGTTGACTCCCTAACATACTTCAATTGCTTTTTGCGTGCTACTCCTTAGCCAAAATGTCGCATGATCCATTCATGCACGATTCCCAAGACTTATCCAAAACACATGTCCAACATGCCCCTAACACTTACCTATGCCTTGTCTCAATCCACTTAGGCCTTATTCCACTTTGCCATGAAATTTTCGAATGTCTCCTTTGTTGTTGCGGCCTGCTCCCTTACCTCTATCTCCTTTTGCAAAATTGTGTCGGTTGTTGTGGTAGTAACCCGAGCTTGCATCTTCTCGATATTGTCTTCAACTTCCTATTTGACTATACCTCGAGTGGTTTCTAAAGTTGTTGTCACCCTATATGCTTCTTCTTGTAGTACCTCATGCTTTTGCATGCGATCCTACTGCTTTGTCCTTAGCTGATTCATTTCTGAATACAACTTCATGTTCTCATCCATTGTCGTTACAGTCACCTCTATCGGTGGTAATGTTCCCATTACTACTTTTAAATTATGTTCCTTTTCCTGCGTAGCCTATATCTTTTGGTTGATCTCCTGTAGCTCACTATCTTAGATTAGTTGTTCCAGGCGCCTGTGATTTCTACATAGAGATGAGCACATTCTACATCTAGGTTCTTTATGCTTTGTTCCCTTTTCTCCCTTTCTTCTCGAATATTGACTAGATAAATATCTCTAGGGTTATTTGAGCCACTCTTTGGCTACCCCCTCTCCCCAAAACCCCCCCTCACTAACCGAAAACTATTTTTGCAATTTATTGTTATATTTTCTACACTTATATTATAGAATTGGTGTGGAATTAACAAGCCTAATGCTAGTTAAGGTTAGTGCTTTAGAGTTTAATTCTAGTTAAGGTTAGTACTTTAGAGTTTATTGTATTCATTTTAAATACTAAAAAAATATTGAGAAAGGTATGTTTCTATTGTGTTGTATGCATGTATTAAGGAGAGCCTTATGTTAGAGATCTACTTGATTAACTTGTAACTAAAATCAAAACCAAACTTCTTTTTCCAAGTATTCCATGTTCTATATTTTGTATTTCATTTATTAAATTCTTAYTTTGAAAAGAAAGATAAAATATCTATCATGAGAATCCATTTTTTTTTTCCAAATATTCCTTTTTYTATCTTTTACATTTTATTTATTAAATTCTTGCTTTRGAAAGAATGATCAAATATCTATCCTTTCTCTATCAATGAGAATCCAACCTTCTCATTGTAACKAGTAATTATYATTGGAACTYCTRATTATYATTAGGAAAAAAAATCCATCGAAYARAAATGGTAACTCTGTCATGGAAGAATTCTTACAATTCTTCCTCTTTTGGGTTGGTTTTTCCTAATTTTTGTTAGTTTAGTTTGTTTACTGTAAAGATTTGTGAGTTTGCTTCTTTTCAACTTTAGGAACATAAAATTATATCAAGTTTCAGTTTTTAGTTTTTTTCCACTTTGCCTTCTGCTTGTAAACCACTTCAACAATAATCACAACCAACTCATAATTTGTGTTTGGTCATATCATGAGCTCATAGGCTTCACTTTTATAAGACACAAGCAACACATGGGTTTTCTTTTTAGGCCCCTATGAGCACACTTATAGAATGCAAAAAAAATATATGCATGTAAATTACAAATCCGAATTTCATAATTCTCTATGGGATTTGGAGCACCTTTTCCCTATTTGGATGCTTGGTGGAGCCTAGTTTTAGTTGTTTTTCATTATGTTTTTGTAAGCACTAAAAAACAAATATTACAAATAATTTAAAAAAAAAATGTTTTCTTGATTAAGAGATTTGAATATGGTAAATAATTAAAAAAATGTTTTATTGATTTAAGAATTTCTTTAGGTAGTTTGATGCATTGTGAAGTGACTACATTTAAAGGAAAATATTGTATTCTTTTTATTAGCATATTGTTATGAAAATTTAAAGGAGTTGATTGCTTTGATTATTTTAAATGTTTTTTGAAAATTTAAATTAGATTTGGGTTTGGAAAAGGTTTTTTTTAGTTTTTTCATATTTTTTATAAGTTTTTTTTTTTTTAATTCAAGTATCTTTTTCAAGTTCAAAGTAGTGTTTTTTCTTTTTCTTTTTTTTTTAATTTTAGAACATTCTTTTTTTCTTGGGCCTTCCACATCTCCCAAGTAAAATATATTTTTCAAAGAAAAACTTAATTAAAATAAACTAGACTCTCTGATTTGATAGAAAACCAACATTAGTCTAGCTTTTAGGGTCTTTGTTGTAGGTCTAGAGAGTAAATTATCCAAGGCCACAAAATGAAACTAGAAGTTGACTAAAGAGTGAAAAGGTATTATAGTAGTGAGCGATATTTATGGGGAAAGTGCATCTAGCACAGGCATTAAGCCAGAGCTTAAATCTAGTTAAGTGTTTAGATATCCCCTCACACTTAGTTAATGTGTGGACCTGTAGTATGATACTTGAGTCAAATTAACATGTTACTTAGAGTGACACCTTTTTGCTGAAGTTTTAGCAATAGGAAAAAATACTATATGTCCTTGCACATTCTGAAATCTTGTTCCATGACTAATTTTTGTAGTTTTCAATCATGCATAGGCATCCTTAGCAGTGTCTCATAGGTTGCACATAGGTGGATACAAGTGGGAAGTGTTGCAGTACCTAAGGAAGATAGATAATCTTTCTTGGAGCCCCCCTTTGAGGATTCCTTCTTGGGAAGGAGATTTCAACTTGGGCAACAACTTCATGGGGTTTCTATGACTCCTTCTTGTACCTTTGCTAGTTAAATTAGGCCATAATCA
>JASDQU010098756.1:2131-19086 GCA_032191745.1 Picea mariana
TATAGGGGAGGAGGTAGCTTAATCTTTCCAAAGGAGTGGCATTCAATACAACATGGTATTCGAATAAGGGAACTCCACTTACCTAGAAATCTCCAATATGCCTTGTTTAGGGCCTCAGTTTGCAAGGATTCCTTGATAAGATTAAAATCAAAGTTAATTGGGTTGAGGTTGGTGTGCAACATGCAATTTTGTTTTTATTATAAAAACCTACAGTCCTCGTCACTATAGCGATGAAAAAGAGTGGCAAATATAGCATTCTCGTCGCAAAAAAAACTTATCATTTGTGTTTTTCCGCAGATGTTTGTCGCTATATATATGAATGTTTTTTCACTATATAGATGGATGTGTGTCGCTATATAGATGGATGTTTGTCTCTATATAGAGGAATTTTTGTAAAAAAATATAAAAAATGTACTGCACCAAATTCTTATCATTAGTGTTTTTCCACACACTTACATCATTATATAGATGGATTTTGTAAAAAAAAAGATATTTAGGAACAAAAATGAATGGAACGTGGTAGCCATTTTTCATGGATATAGCGACGAAAAAATATCCACAAAAAATAAAACCCGATTTCGTGGCAAGTGCAACGAATAAGTGTCGCAATAGCAACGAAAAAGCATGGAAAATTTGGTCATATATAGTAGTGTTCAATCCAAACGACATAACTGTGTATTTATAGCATCCCCATTCTATCACAAATGTGGTATTATGTCTATCTTCTTGCACAATTTTTATTTTATGATACCATGAAAATCCATTAGTGAATGAATAAGCTTCTTGTCCTCCTACAATTTCCAATACTTCATCTCTAAATAGAGTCGAGAATGGATCATGTAAGCAAGAATCATTCAATTTCCTCAGATCTACACAAATTCTGATTCCTTCTATATTCTTTCCTAAACTAACATTGGAAAAATCCACTCTGATCTGTGATAGGTTCAATAATTCCTTCTTCCAACATCCCGTCTATATCTTCTTTTATCTTCTGCTTGTACACTAGATTCAATCTTTATGGTCTCTTCTTCATTGGTTTAACATCTGGCTTCAAAGGGATATTCATCTCTCCTAACTCTCTAACAATCAATTTCATCTCTAAAAAAATGTAGTCAGGAACGGGTCCTGATACTCGCACAATAAATCACCTATCTTCTCAACCATTTTGTCATTCCAATATTTTCCTACATTTGTAAACTTAGGTTTATCCTATGTACCAATGTTTACTTTGTGCGTTCTTAAATGCTTTGTATATACAACTGATTCGATATTTGGACCTTCTACTGCGTATTCTCCTTCATTTTATGGTATTTGCAAGTTCCTTGGATCTTCTTCCTGCTTCTCTCCAACGACATTATAACATTCTAAAAATGATCTAACCATCAAAGAAGATCTATGCGCACTACATATGGGTACTAGTTCTATCAAGTCTTCTGATGAAAAAATAATTTTCCTTAATCGCCTACAGAGATGTATCTACTAAAGGGGCCTCATATTCAAAACTGAATGTAACCTTGAAATTACGAATCAATTCTTCCCAATCTGTTGTCGCTTTGTGCAGTTCCAGTTCTAAAACCTGATTCTTCGAGATCATGTCCAAGGTGTGTACAAACAAATGTGTCCATTCTTGATTTGGTACTTTACCCTATGTCATAATACACTATGTAAGATGCTCTGAAGCACAAATCAACCCTGTATACTTCCACATAGCATATTCTTTTCCTTCTCCAAATCTGACCTATAATAACCTTCTACATTGCTGTCAATCCTTAATTATGTCCTTATGCACAACCCACCATCTCACATAAATTGCCTTCAGCGCAACATCTAAAGCTAACAGTCTTTGTTGATATGGTATATGAAATTCAAATTCATTTATAAAAGAGTCTATGGTTGTTATTCCATCATACTTGGGTGGATCACATACCTCAGTTCCAATCCATCATAACAAGCGGGTAATGTGAGCACATCTCCTTGTCGATACTTCATGCAATCTCTGCTGCTAATTCTCCAATGCTTCTTCTGAGTTCGATGCATATGAAATAATACTTCACCATATTAGTACACCATCAGCTCCATGATTCACATAAACATCCATCCACGCAATCACGTTATACATGTTATCAATCTCTTTCCCTTTTGATGGCTCTACAAATTTTCTTCCCTCCATGGGATCCAATGGCACAATAACTTTCCAATCTCCTAGTTCAAATACCATCTGTCTATTTTTCATATCCATCAGTTTCTGGTTGTCAAAATCCCAATCAAGTCCTAACAATTCTAGATAAGGTTTGTTTCCATCTATTATCTCAATCACTTCCAATTCAACTATACAACACACTCCATCAATGTTAACAATCAACCATAGCAAACTTCCAATCAAAACAATCTTATGTTGGTTCACTGATATTAAATGAACAGGTGACCAAATTAGCTTCAATTTTCTGATTGTCTCCCAGGTATGCTTCAAAAGGACATTCACATCAGATTCCAGGTCTAAAATGATATTTTCCATGTCGTATTCTCCTATATTTACACTGAGTAGGAACTCCCTGCTCATACTTATCTTTTGATGTACTTTATTCATTGCTCTCTATACAATAAATTCTTCTCTATATTGCAGACATTGATCAATTATTCAACGAAGTGCATTGAATCCAATCTCATCCTTCATTATCTATAAACAACTTTTTCAGGAAACTTGTAAAAGTTCTTACCTTCTCAACTTGCCTTTCTATACCTATGTGGTCATATACTGGAGGCATGTCATAAACTAGCGGTCTATCATATAGAGGTGGCATGACTGAAGTTGATGCTATCCATTATGATCCTATCACTTCTTTCCTTGCTTTCCTGTAGATCTCTTTCTCTTTTGCAGGATCAAACAACGAAAGAGGTTTTACTTCTTTCCTGAACCACTGGTGGATTCTATTCCCTTGATTTGTTGCATCATCCCCGATTATTTTTCCTCCATGTGTAATCACTTTTATCTTAGGTTTTTTCATTGCACACCTCTGCTGCTATCATTTGTACATTCATGTTCCTCTTTTATTTCCATTTTGCGATCAACTGTGGATAGTCTTTAGTTGAATGGTCCTATTGTCTACAATAAGTACATGTCATGCAAGGATTTAGACAATCTCATGCCAAGTGCCCATGCTGATTACAATTATAACATATAATTGGGCCTCTTCCTCTGCCAAATCATACTGTGATACTCCTCCTTCTGGTCCTACTTCCATTTGGACTTGGTATGCATTTTTAGTGCACTCTCTCATTAAATATAGTGCGTGACACTCCTTTTCATCATGTCCAAAAAACTTACAAAATTTACAAAACAAGTTTATCACAATTCTATGATACTTCTGCATCAACGTGAAAGCAAAAGGGTGGTGAACCACTGCTTTACATATTTTTTACCATTCTCCTAAAGGATTCAAGGCTTGTATATTCAAATACTGATGAAAAGATGGGAATTCATTCTTATGATGACCTTCTGTTCTACATGTTTTATAACCCTAATTTTCACCAGACATGCTTACCTGGCATTAGGCCATCTCAGATTCCTTCTTTTCCAAAACACTGCTGAACAAATCTTCTTAAAAACCTATTTTATAAAGTCCCATGCACCCTGCTCCATTATTGCATGTGTGTACATTCTAGCTAACCCAAAACAACCCGCATGTACCTACAAAAGCATGAAAAAAGGAAAGTTGTTGACATAACACACAACTTTCGGTAAGTTAACTAAACCTTCCAACCATACATGGCCGAGGGTTCGACCAAATACCTAGCTTATTCTAGCCTATAAAAGAAGGGTTAGGGGTCCCATTTGGAAGAGGAGAATCATAGTAAAGAAACTATACCTGATTGCACATTCCCTTTGTCACAACCTTTAGCCTTCCTTGTGCAAAGAGAAATATAGAGCAAAGAAGTTGGAGGACAGTTGAAGAGGAGCCCAAGACCAGGTTTCATGGAGCAGTGGCCGGATTCACCATTGTAAGTTGATTTGTTGAAGTTAATAATAAAGAAGTACTTTTCCCGTCCCGCCATATGAGGTTTTCATGGTTTATTGCATACATATTGATTAAATCTCTAACCCATTAATCTATATATCAAATGCATGTGGAGTTCTTTTTTTGTCTTGTGTGAATGCAGGTCAGACTTGGGAGGAGAGCTGCAGTCAAAGAGTGATCAAGCATGAAGAAGGATCGACATCAAACACCCGAAATAAGGTATGCTCACTTGATCTTCTTGACTATGTATTTTCTTAAGAATAATGGGGATTAGGTCCGAGACAACAGTAGATAGTACGAATCTTTAGGTCTTTTCTGCATGCATGATAAAACCCTAAGTGATAGTCCATAGAGGGATTTCCCACTCACAACAACATGTGACACACATTAGACCTCCTCATGCTCTTCTTTTCCTTTTACAAGTTCCTGCAAATGAATAGTCAACACTGCTAACTGTGATTGAAGTTTGGCCATCCTTGCACCATTTTCTCCTACAGGGGATGCTTCAGTTTTCATAGAAATTTCTAAGGCTTTCGACTGTGACACAATATTCTACGATGTCAAAGGGAAATTTATATGTGGCAACAACCTTGCAATAAACCACTCCCTGTGCTGTTCATCTAGAATCTGGAAAGTCAACTGATCCTTTAATATCTTGAATATTTGATCGTAATCCCACACTAATTCATTCACTATCTTCTTGATCTCCTTCAACTCTGTAATGCACTGCAAATTGGACTTAGGTTTAAGGAAATCTTTCAATAGAGCTTGTCTTACATATGCTAATGTTCTAGTTTGTCCTACAGGTGTAGTAGTATGATATTTCATGTACTGTAATAATGTGCGATCTCTGAATGTCGTTGCCAACTGCATAATAGTTTCATCATCATCCTGGACATTCTTCACAGTCCATATTGTTTTACAAATGAACAAATGTTGTTCTGGATCCTCTGTCCTCGCTCCATGGAAGACACACATTCCTAAAGTAGGATCTACCCCTTCCATCATGTTCTGTGCGATATTCTTTCCTGATAACACTAACTAATTCTAAATCGACGTACTACTTCTACTACTCTAACTATTTTTACTACTATCTTTACTTCCTTCACTAACTATAATTGAAAAATCTTCTACACTTACCTTAGTTCTTAGCGACAAACATAGGGTCATGGGTTAGACACAAAGTCTAATCTGATTGGGATATTCTTCTACTGGACTAAGTTGAAAAATATTTTCTTCTTTCGTGCATATAATTCCTTCGATCTAGAGTATTACACTAGTGTCTCTTTCCTCGATCTCACTGTGCTGACCCTCTCTATTAGCCACAATCCTCTTCTTATTTGGTCTAAATCTCTTACCATTGCGCAATACTCCAATATCTTCGTCCGTCACACACTCTTATTCTCTCAACATCCTCAACCCATACGTTCCTCATTCCTTCTTGTCATCCCTATTTACACTCAAGCCATTCCCTGGTCATCCCCCAGTCCCCCTATGTGCACGAAGGTGCTTAGATACTAGGGAAATATGATTCCATCTTCATAAGTTCCTCATCAGACAACAACATCTTAATCCAAGCAGATAGTGATTTCAGGTATCTTGCACATGGTCCCTTGAATAATTCTTTTTCAACAACAATATATGGCTGAGTACAATCTATAGAAAATTCAGTAACGTATCCTCCCAACACACTATCCAACTAGTAATCAACTGCGTGTGATACCCGATTTCTTATAGTATTGACTTGCTGAATTAACTCAAGAGTCCAATTTCTCGAAACAAAAGTGAGAAATCTTTTATTCTATTCAACTCATCTCTAGATCCACTTTGCTATAATATTCGAGAAATCAACAATGAAAATTTGATACAAATATGTAAACACATACCTTTGTATATATTTCTCTGCAATGATCCATGGATTCTTATTCTGATATACTACAAACTTGATCTCCTTTGTGTCCAACCATTTTCCAATCTCCTCCTTAGTAGGTCTCCACATCCCCCTTAGTTGCAGATCCTAGTCCTGACATGCAACCATTTATTGGTACACAGTGGGAACACCCGGGGTTAAAAACTAATTCACCAAAAAAACCCTAAATATAACGTCCCTTTCAGTATCACCCACAAGCATATGAATTTTGACCCAAGGTACCTATGGGGAGTGCAAGAACCAAGCTTCTGCAATCATGAAGGGAATGGAGACCGTTATCCCCGATTTCTAGGGATAACTAGGAGATCATGTCTCAAGGCCCACAGGTCCTAGACATGGAGTACCAAGAGCAGGATTGACCTGAGCTTGGACCTAGAGGGCCCATCCTTTTCTTCTTTTGTCAGATTCATCTTGTCAGCAGCAACAACATCCATCACCATTGGCTTGGTCTTGTATCAGAGAAGGCTCTTGCTCCAAGAGGTAATCCGTCCAGGTATCATGGTATGTGTCACTTTTGATCATTATAACCTTTGGATATATGCATCTAACTCCTTTTATCTGTGACGACTGCTTGGATCTTACATTAACCCACTTGACCATGATTGGGGGGATTGACAAGGTGTCCTAGCAAGCCTGTACCCATGGGTTTTGGTTTTCCACCGGGGGGATTTCTGAAGATCCATTGTTCGCTCCCATCATACTACCACTTTTCATCTTATCTCCCGCTCATTTATCCCATTCCCCTTGTCCAGGAATTGGATTGACCTGTTTGTAGGGTTGCACCTTATCTTGTGGGAAGAAGGGGCTAAAGGCCCAGAAGGTAAAAGCAGCTGGTAAAAGATAAAATACTAGAAAAAAAACCTCAAGATGCTTCGCCCATCGATCCCCGAGAAGGCAATAAAAGGCCTCTCAGCAAGAAGCAAGAGGGACCCGAAAAAATAACAAACAAGACCTAGTCAATAGGATAGGGGGTCTCATCACGAGCCAACCTATTATGTTCATGGGTACCTAGCAACATGACATTGCCACCATTTGGTTACCACGCCAGGGCAGTGACCTTTGGTTGCATGGCCAAGAGAAAGGGGGTCTCATCATGAGCCAGACTTATCATCTCTGTGAAAGTACTTGTGGGTAACACTATCCACTCTAGTCACCATGCCAAGGATGTGTCCTCTGGTTAGCCCTTGAATAAAAAGAAAAAGAAGAAGAAAAAGAAAATAAAGAAAATAATAAAGGCAAGAAAGGGCTTGGAAAAAATTGCATCCATGACGGGTACAACTCGCCTTCTACAAAGGCACCCACAGGTAATATCATGCATCCCTGGCTCTCACTCTACCCATATGTCTAGACATCCCTTAGCCACATCACCTCATTTACATGGCTTGGATGAAACCCCTTGGAAACTTTCCTTTCCTTATGGATACTAGCCCAATAGGGTGTCTTGTCCTTTTTTTCTCAACCTTGTATTGTAGGTTTTTGTAATGTCTTTGAGCTACTGAATGATATATCAGGGTTTTTATGCATATGTTTGATAATATTAATGATGAAATTTGATTAACATTGCTATGATCCATGTGACTAATGAGCCCATGGAGGGCGTAGTTTTTGATGTGTAGGACCATGTCCGATGAACAGGTACCATTTGGACTGGTACACATGGGGAGATGATTAGTTTGGACCTCCATGGGGCTGAAGAGTCCATCAGATGATTGTTGAGACCTCGTCAGATGGGCAGAGATAGGACAGTGTTTGATTGAGCTCTTTCACCAGAGAAGAAGAGGAAATTTCACCAGAGGCACTTTGGCAGAGCCTGACCTAGGGGGAATGACTCCTTTTCAATGGAACGTTGGCCTTGGAAGCCTCAAAACATCCCCATCATCACCATGACATCATCCAACTTCATGGTCACTCTTGGAGGTAGATTGGGCAGTAGTGGCACGTGTGGCATGTTGGAGAGGCCCCTGAGGGGCTAACGTTTTGCTCTTGGATGTCTTATTTTCCCTAAAAGGGGCTAGCGCCTCTCTTGAAGGGGATTTTTCCTTTATTACAACTCAATTAGGGTTTTAATTTGACAATTTAATGTAAAAATAGTATGATTTTGGTTTAAAGCCTTGTCGACTATTTTTTATGACCTAAAATTAATTAAAGGTCATTGATACCGTATATATTGAGGAGTTTTATCCTCATTTTGACATAACACAACACTCAATCTCCTACTGAGATCTGATTTTTGCACCCTACTTGGGTATTTGTTCTCTTTGAGTGAGGCACACTTGTTGAAGGAAGGCATTTCTTGGCATTTTTGGCATTTCTCTTGAAGGAAGGTTTAGAATTAGGGTGTGCAATGCTATTTCATGATGATATGTAAGTGTTTTTTCTGAAAAACTTCTTAATTGAATGGTTGTAATCTTATATTCTTGCATTTATTATAAACTTTGTTGATTTTAAAACCCTAGGGGACAAACACACAAGTAGGTCATTGTCTCATGTCCCCTAAAAGAGAAATTTTCAGCCATTGAAGAAGGAAGGAAGAGCCTAGCCATAACTACACTCTTATTGCTTCTTCCCCTTGTGCTAGCCGTAACTTTAAAGTTCAAGAAGGAGGAGACGTCCCAGGCCTAGGTTATCTACACCTAGGGCCATCCTACTTCTAGGGTTTGGTGATAGGGCCTTGATTTGGCAACACTCTCCCTCACCACACTCTCGTGTCTTGATTTATCTTTTATGCTAGCCGTTTTTCCAAGTTAAACCTAAGGAAGGAGGGAAGAGTACGAGGCCTTTCTTTAGCAACACCAGAGTGAGCTTCTTTCCCCGAGGGTTTTGTTTCTGGGGCCCTGCCATAGTAGCACTTCAGAACCCTTCCCTCTAGTCCTTAGCCTTTTTCCTTCAACCTTTGTGTCCTCCCTTAATTTGACTCCATTTACCCTTAAGCACTGATCTTAGGCCTCCAATGTTGAAGTGATAGTGGTCAAACAAACTCTTAACTATTTTCTAAATGAAACCCTAACTAAACTACTAACCCTAAAAAGCTAATGTTGTCCTTGGTTATTCCATCTTGACGCAACAAGTTCTCTTTATAGGCAATTAGATGATGGTTTAAAGCATTTATTGAATAAGGGATTGATTGGACACACTGATTGCTACATCATCTTGGTATTTATTGATGAATTGATATTATTTCATTATTGTAATAATAAACATTGATCTCCTCAATATCTATTGCTTATATATTGATATCAGATACTTATATGAAGTACTAACCCTTTGAATCATAGCTTGGATGTATTAGTCTGTTGTTGCTTTGTTCTGGGCATGTGTTCTCATTTGGGCCTACACTTCATTATTGGCTGTTTAGCCCAACTATCTCCTCTTGGTGGTTACCTATGAAGAGGGAATTTCAATTTGACCTTTATACCTTAGCCTCTTCAAAACTCCAGGTTACTGGGGACATCTCCCCTGGGCCTAATCTCCCTAAATAGAAAGAACCTCCCCATCGTGGTGACATTGGGTGGGGTAGGTTCCTGTTACGCTAGTTTGGCCTCTATCTTCTCATTTTGGCACCGCTTCCAGGGAACACTGAGTCAATTCTCCTCAAATGAAAAATCTTTTCGGTAAGCCTTGCCTCAAATACCTTTTCTTACAAGCTTACTTGGCGACTCCACTAGGGTGTTTTCCCCCTTTTTTTGATAGTTTCAAGCAAATTATTTGGCGACTCCACCAATGATGACCCGTAGTGGGCAACAATACTCAAATCCCTCTACCGTGTCCACTGTCACCTTGACGAGGTCTGCACCCCTGATTAATCCTCACAAACGGTCTCACCCAAAGAGTTTCATCTGTTTCGACCTAAGTAATATCCAAGGAGGGCTACATGACTTACCCAAGGATTCAAGTTCTTGGCTACCACTTTTCTCAGGAAAAGCTGTCCCTGGAAACTCACATTGGGCCCAGTTCTGTGATAGTTTTGAATTTCATTTGGCTGGTAAGGAATACCCTAATGTCTTTATGAGACTCTTTGCAAGTTCCCTTGTAGAGGATGCTAAAGTTTGTATTGATAGCTGCCCAAAAGGAAGCATAAAAAACCTTGAAGAACTACAAAGGGCCTTTAGAATAAGGTGGTGCGATAGTGAACAGTCACACGATTATTTTTCCCAATAAATTATCATTTGCAAAGGATCCTGTGAGAGTGTTAGAGAGTTCAGTGATAGGTTCAACCTTCTCCTCAAAAGGGTCCGATCAAACGTGGGCTCAGAGAAATATATCCTCGATCATTTTTTGTCCTCCTTGGAAGGAGTCTTACAATTCACCCTCAAGGACTGGTCACCTGCAACTTTAGAGGAAGCACACGACCTAGCCTTTCATATTGAGAAAAACCTTGAGTTCAGAGACTACATTCATTAGATGGACCTTTCACAAAATGTTGACCTATGGGATCCTGGTAATAAGCTTGTCATGGAACCTGAACCTCCAAGAATCCTCCAAGTCAAACTTGCTCCCACTAAAAGAAAATGGAGCCTTTCCCATGAAAGCATTACCCCTTCCCAAGAACTTCATTTGGAAAAGGTCCCTCTTGAGAATGAGATTGAAATTTTCCTACCTGAAAACGTTGAGCGGAATCATCTGGAAGATTTCTCTCTTTTTATCCACCAAGTAGGACACCCATTCTCCAAAAATGGTGAGTTCACACCTTTCTATGTCACTCTCCGAGTCCAAGACTCCCTCCTCCGCAACTGTCTCCTGCACCCAAGTGCCACAACCAACATAATGACGAAAGAAGTTATGTATCAATTAGGTTTGATCCTCTCATGAACAAATACCGGAGGTGACTTTGCAAAAGGAGTCATTAACAACCTCGAGGTGGCCTTTGACTCATGCCCCAGTGCTCCCTTCTTGATAAATGTCGTCGTCGTAGATGTTGTAAATAATTTGGGTATTATTCTTCACAAAGGTATCATAGATCACTTAGATGGAAGTATTCATAAACAACAGTCCAAAGCAACTATCCCTCATCCTGAAGGGGGATTCCTCACCATCTACAATGAACCTCTTGTTGGATCCCCAGTTGAAACCTCTGATGAGCCAAGTGACCAACTTTTATGTATCGATAGTGACCTTGATAATTGGTTTATCCAAGAAGGGAGGTTAGATGTGGATGCCATTGAAGAAATTGAAGGAATATGGACCTTAGAGTTCGATGGATCACACTCAAACTCTATATCAAGCGCAGGAGTAGTTTTAACAACCCCTTCCGATGAAGTCTTTTACCAATCATATAGGCTGGAATTCCAGTGCACCAACAACATTGCCGAATATGAGGCCTTGATTCTAGGTCTCAATTTAGAAATTGACAAAGGTGCTACACTCCTGGAAGTAAAAGGAGACTCAGACCTCATTGTATCGCAAGTTTTGATGAGATTTTCCACTAAAAATGAAACGTTGAAAAGGTATCGAGATGTGGCTCAAACCCTTTCAAAATCCTTCAGAAAAGTGTCAATTGAAGTTGTTCCTCGAGAAGAAAACCACGTGGCTGATGCTTTGGATGTCTCTGCTTCTACCTTACAACCATGCGAGGGACCTCTTCACGACCTATGTAATATGGAGGTTCTTTTTAGGCCTTCTGTTCCCGATAATTTAGAACATTGGCAAGTTTTCAAGGATGATGATCAAATTATCATATTCATGGAGAAAAACAAAGAATTCACCGATTCACAAATTTCTTTCCTAGCCGATTCTATGGACCTGGAAGTCATTAACCTACAAAGCAATACCTTGCCAAAGGGTTGTGTTCCCCTTGAAAACCTTTTTGACAGGCACGATGTTTTTAAAGGAAAAAGGCCCAAAAAACAAGCTGAAGAAGCCCTGGAATTCAATATCAGTACAGAAATAGACCCAAGAATGGTCAAAATAGGAAAAGGTAACCACCGAGAAAGAAAGGAAGGAAATAATAGCGCTCATCAGAGAATTCAGAGATACCTTTGCCTGGAACTATGACGATTTGAAAGATTATAGAGGGGATGTCATCCAACATGCCATACCCTTGGTAGAAGGGGCCAAACCTTTTTGACAAAAGATGAGGCATATCAACCCGAAGTTGGCAAGCCAAATACAGAAAGAGCTCCAAAAGATGGTTGATGCTGGTATCATAGCCCCTATTAGGTATTCTTCTTGGATGTCAAACTTGGTGGTTGTTCGAAAGAAGACTGGTGACATACACCTGTGTGTCAACTTCCGCAACCTCAACCAATTTTCATTAAAGGACAATTATCCCCTCCCAAACATGGAACATTTACTTCAGTGGGTTATAGGGGTAGGGATGATGTCTATGCTAGATGGGTTCTCAGGGTACAACCAAGTCTTTCTCAAAAGGGAAGACCAATACTACGCCTTGGGGAACTTTTATGTACTTAAGGATGCCGTTTGGTCTTATGAACACTGGTGCTACCTTTCAGAGGGAAATGGACTTTGCCTTCATATAACTCATACAAAAAATCATATAAATTTACCAAGATGACCTTACAGTCATGTCCAAAGATAGGAAAGACCATCTCTCTCATCTCAGAATTGTTTTTGAGCGATGAAGAACATATGGTATCTCGCTGAATCCCAAGAAGTCTGTCTTTGGGATTGATGAAGAAAAGTTTTTAGGACAGGTGGCCTCACAAGGAGGAGTCTCCATTGATCTTGAAAGAGTCCAGTTGATAAAAGACGTCCACCCCCCAGCCAACAAAAAATATCTGCAATCCTTTCTCGGAAAAATCAACTTCATTCATAGATTCGTACCAAACTTTGCCGAGAGGATAAATCCTTTGAGTGCTTTGCTGAAAAAGGATGTTTCTTTCATATGGGGTGATGAAACCAAAAAATCCTTTGAAGATATCAAAAATGCTATCTCCCAAGCTCCCATATTGATTAGCCCTGATTTCTCATGAGACGTCATAATATTCTCATTCGTATCCCAGGATACTATTGTAGGTATCCTGATGCAAAAGGATGCTGATGATTATGAACACCCCGTGGCCTTCATGAGCAAGGTCTTGAGATACTCCGAGTTAAATTAATCCATCACTGAGAAACAAGCCTATGCATTGGTCAAGTCCCTCAAACACTTTAGGAACTACGTCGGTTACAATAAAATCAAGGCTTATGTCCCGTACCCAGCTGTGAAGGACATCTTATTGCAACAAGATTGCATGGGTACTCGAGGAAATTGGCTTTCCAAGATCCAGGAGTATGACTTAGAAATAAAACCCACCAAAATAATAAAGGGACAAGGTTTAGCCCAAATGCTAACCGAGAGCAACCGAGAAGCCATATAGATGGGTGAGAATGAGCAAGTAAACGTGATGTTTAGCGAATTAGAACATGACGAGTGGTATTCCGATATTGTTTACTATCTAAAGAACTTGTCCTGCCCTAATCACTTAGTGGACTACAAAAAAAGGGCTTTAAGATTGAAGGCTATGAAATACTGCTTGACTGAAGTTGGACTTGGATGGAGAAATCCTGATGGGGTTATACTTAGATGTGTGAACAAAGAAGAGGTGAAGAAGATACTAGAAGAATTACACTCTGGGTATTGTGGTTGACATTTTGCAGCTCATACTACTGCCCACAATATCTTGAGGGCTGGCTATTATTGGTCAACACTTTTTTCGGACGCCCACCAACACGTCCAATCTTGCCAACCTTGCTAGTACTTCTCCGACAAACCAAAACTCCCAGCACAACCCTTGAAACCGGTAGTAGTAGAGGCACCCTTTCAGCAGTGGGGTTTGGACTTTGTTGGTGAGTTCAAGGAAAATTCAAGTACTGGCTACCAGTGGATCCTAACAACTACAGACTATTTCACTAGATGGGTGGAATCTATTCCTACAAAGAAGGCCACCGAGGAAGTAGTCATGAATTTTCTGGAAGACCGAATCATAACTAGGTTCGGTGCCCCTTCCAAGATCACTACAGATAATTCCAAAGCTTTAAGCTCTTATGCCCTGGTAGAATTTTGTTTCAAATATGGCATTATCCTATCCCATTCCTCCAACTATTACCCACAAGGAAACAGATTAGCAGAATCAACTAATAAGAACCTCATGAATATTTTGAAGAAGGTTGTTGGGGAGAATAAAAAAGTCCTGGGATAGAAAAATAAAATATGCAGTATGGGCAGACTGAATAATGAAAAAAACTTCCATAGGAAAAACTCCTTTTGAGTTGGTATATGGACTAGAAGAGAAACTTCTTGTAAATCTCCAAATTCCTATCCTCTATTTCGCTCAACAATACACTACGGATGCAGAAGCAATCCAAGGAAGGATCGATCAGTGAATGGAGCTAGATGAGACAAGGAAGAGTACTTTTGGTCATATGGAAATAAATCAAGAAAAGATAAAGAGCACTTTTGACCATAAATCCAAGGAAAGAAACTTCACCAAAGGAGATCTTGTGTTACTATGGGATCAGAGAAGGGAAAAACCTGGTATGCACAAGAAGTTCGACAGTTTGTGGGGAGGTCATTATAAAATCATGATTTGTGCAGGTACAAACTCTTTCAACTTAGAGACCATGGAGGGAGAAGTTATGAAGATGCCATTAAATGCTTTACATATCAAGTGTTACTACCCACCAGAGACCCGACCTCACAGGTAAGTACAGGTAAGTAGGCATTCTTCGTGTATTATACCGTTTGCATTTCATGTTAGTTTCCTTTCACATTTTCATATTGATTGTTTTATATATATATGTCTATATATGATGGGGTGGCATTACTGCCCCATTTTTGTTACTGATGCCCCAATCAAGTTGAGTAGGTCTGCAGGTTATGCCAGAGATGCTGAGGTTCTCATGTGCTCTACGGTGAGCACATGTCCTCGAGTTGGAGCCAGATGTTATCCTCGATTTCTAGGGATAACTAGGAGATCATGTCTCAAGGCCCACAAGTCCTAGACATGGAGTACCAAGAGCAGGATTGACCTAAGCATGGCCCTGGAGGGCCCATCCTTTTCTTCTTTTGTCAGATTCATCTTGTTAGTAGCAACAACATCCATCACCATCGGCTTGGTATTGTATTAGAGAAGGCTCTTGCTTTAAGAGGTAACTGGTCCATGTATCATGGTATGTGTCACTATTGATCATTATAACCTTTGGATATATGCATCTGACTCCTTTTATCTCTGATGACTTCTTGGATCTTACATTAACCCACTTGACCATGATTGGGGGGATTGACAGGGTGTCCTAGCAATCTTGTACCCATGGGTTTTGGTTTTCCACCAGGGGTATTTCTGAAGAGCCAGCGTCCGCTCCCATCATACTACCACTTTTCATCTTATCTCCCACTCATTTATCCCATTCCCCTTGTCCGGGCATTGGATTGACCTGTTTGTAGGGTTTCACCTTATCTTGTGGGAAGAAGGGGATAAAGGCCCAGAAGGTAAAAGAAGCTGGTAAAAGATAAAATCCTAGAAATAAAACCTTGAGATGCTTCACCCAGGGATCCCCGAGAAGGAAATAAAAGGCATCTCAACAAGAAACAAGAGGGACCCAAAAAAATAACAAACAAGACCTAGTCAAGAGGGTAGGGGGTCTCATCATGAGCCAGCCTATTATGTTTATGGGTACCTAACAACATGACATTGCCACCATCTAGTTACCACGCCAGGGAAGTGACCTTTGGTTGCATGACCAAGGGAAAGGGGGTCTCATCACGAGCCAGCCTTATCATCTCTGTGAAAGTACTTGTGGGTAACACTGTCAGCTCTGGTCACCATGCCAAGGTAGTGTCCTCTGGTTATCCCTTGAATAAAAAGAAAAAGAAGAAGAAAAATAAAATAAAGAAAAGAATAAAGGCAAGAAAGGGCTTGGAAAAAATTACATCCATGACGAGTACAACTCACCTTCTACAAAGGCACCCACAGGTAATATCATGCATCCCTGGCTCTCACTCAACCCGTATGTCTAGACATCCCTTAGCCACATCACCTCATTTACATGGCTTGGATGAAACCCCTTGGAAACTTTCATTTCCTTATGGATACTAGCCCAATAGGGTGTCTTGTCCTTTTTTTCTCAACCTTGTATTGTAGGTTTTTGTAATGTCTTTGAGCTATTGAATGATATATCTGGGTTTTTATGCATATGTTTGATAATATTAATGATGAAATGTGATTAACATTGCTATGATCCCTGTGACTAATGAGCCCATGGAGGGCATAGTTTTTGATGTGCAGGACCATGCCCGATGGACATGTACCATTTGGACCAGTACACATGGGGAGATGATTAGTTTGGACCTCCATGGGGCTGAAGATCCCATCAGATGGTTGCTCAGACCCCGTTAGAGGGGCAGAGATAGGACAGTGTTTGATTGAGCTCTTGCACTAGAGAAGAAGAGGACTTTTCACCAGAGGCACTCTGGCAGAGCCCGACCTAGGGGGAATGGCCCCTTTTCAGTTGAAAATTGGCCTTGGAAGCCTCAAAACATCCCCATCATCACCATGACATCATCTAACTTCATGGTCACTCTTGGAGGTGGATTGGGTAGCAGTGGCATGTGTGGCATGTTGGAGAGGCCCTTGGGGGGCTAACGTTTTTCTTCTGGATGTCTCACTTGCCCTAAAAGGGGCTAGCGCCTCCCTTGATGGGGATTTTGCCTTTATTACAGCTTAGTTAGGGTTTTAATTTGACAATTTAATGTAAAAAAAATATGATTTTGGTTTAAAGCCTTGTCGGCTATTTTTTACAAACTAAAATTAATTAAAGGTCATTGATACAGTATATATTGAGGAGTTTTATCCTCATTTTGACATAACACAACACTCACTCTCCTACTGAGATCTGATTTTTGCTCCCTACTTGGGTATTTGTTCTCTTTGAGTGAGGCACTCTTGTTGAAGGAAGGCATTTCTTGGCATTTTTGGCATTTCTCTTGAAGGAAGGTTTACAACTAGGGTTTGCAATGCTATTTCATGATGATATGTAAGTGTTTTTTTTGCAAAACTTCTTGATTGAATGGT
>JASDQU010098757.1:8788-20825 GCA_032191745.1 Picea mariana
AATCAATACGATGAGATGTTTCAGGAACCAAAGGTATTACCTCCAAAAAGGGGTATCCAACATGAAATTCAATTGCAACAAGATTGTCCTCTTCCAAACATTGGTATGTACAGGATGTCAGTCATGGAGAATGCTGAAATCAAAAAACAAATCCAAGAGTTGCTCGACAAAGCATACTTTCAAGTCCACCCACATCCAATATTATAGCTTTGGGAACTCTTATGCACATGGAGCCCATGATGCATGCAAAGAGGCATACATATAAGATGAGGACTTTAAAGAGGTGTTTCAATAGCTACAGGGCCAAATTTGTATAGAGGAAGTTGACTATAAGGCTAACTATCATCTCTAGAATGGGTTACTCTACAAGCTAGAAAAGCTTTGTGTTCCTAAAGGTGAAATATTGCAACTTATCAAAGAGGCTCACACCTCCAAGGTTGTAGGAAATTTGGTATTGGGAAGATAGTTGTTAACTTAAAAACGTATGTGTATTGTCCCATAATGCAATAACATGTAGCTTGGTATATTAAAGGATGCATGCTTTATTGTACTAGAAAGCCCAATAATATAAAGTAGGGTTTATACCATCCCTTACCTATACCCACTCAACCTTGGGAAAACATTTCCATGGATTTGTGGGTGGTTTACCAAAAACTAGGGAGGGATATGACTATGTTTTTATGGTAGTTGACAGGTTCAACAAGATGTGCATTCTCACACCTTGTAAAAAGATCATCAAAGGACAAGAAGCAACAAAGATGTTCTTTGAATAGGTTTGGGTGCACTTTGGGATACCAAGGAGCATCATCTTAGATGGGGACACCAGGTTTTTCAGTGCCTTTTTTACTACACTTTAAGAGAAGATGGACACTAAGTTGAAGAGATGTACAACATTCCTTCCACAAACAGATGGAAAAATAGAAGTAGTCAACGGGACTTCGGTGCAACTTTTGAGGGGTTACAATCAGAGGAATCTAAAGACCTAGGATGGAAATATGATCTACATTCAACACTCTTATAACGGAGAAGTCCATACTTGTATCAGTAAGAACCCTTTTGAAACTTTGTTTAGGTATTTTCCACCTTATCATTTGGATGTTATTTATGGACAACAAGGAGGAGTAAGGGAAGATGTCACGGGAGAAACACTGAAAACAAAGAATTTTTTTGAAAAGATTAGGTAGATCCATTTGAAGGTACAGGAGATGTTGAAGAATTCATAGGAAAGGTACAAGGCACATCATGATCAACATAGAACTAAGAAAACATTCAAAGTGGGAGATATAATTTTCTTATAGACGAACAAGGAAAGACTACAAGGTCCTGGTAAAAAGATCAAGGCTCTATGGTATGGTCCTTTTGAGGTATTGGAGAAGGTGGGTGATAATGCCTAAAGACTCATTCTACCCCCATACATGCACATTTACTTAGTATTGAATGTGATAATATGAAACTCAATGAGCTTTCCATGTTAAACTAAGAAACTAAGGAGCAAGGCCTGCCTACCATAGATGAATTAACATGAGAAGCTTAGGAGGAGTTGGTAGAAGATACAGTTTTGCAGAATAAGTCCAAAACCACCAGACAGAGGAAACATGACCTTTGGTAGATTGGATTGAAAGGAAAAAATCCAAGTAAGGAAACATGGTACTCTAGGGAGAAGGTAGAGGAAAAATTTCCTCATCTCATCTAGTGAAAGATTGTGAGGACAAAAATCCTTTCAATGTGGGGAAGTATGGTTTAGATTGGATCATTATATATTTTTCATCTATATTGGTACTTTATGGGTGGAAAAATTGAAGGAATTGGTTTACAGGGCCTATTTTCGTGGTAAGTTCCAGTTTTGAAATTTGGGGTTTGAAACCTTTCAAAGCCATTTTGAGGCATCAAAGGGTAATTTTTGGGGTCAAAACTTTGTGAGCACATCTATCAACCCCTTGATGTTTTTATACAAGAAATTTCTCAAATCTTCTTCTCCACTCACCCATTGGATCACAAGGAAGGAGTCCCCTAGGACTTGAATATGGGTGCTTCCTTTTTCAATTGTGAGGAGTAAGCCCAATTTTAGGATTGTAACCTCACTTTGAATGTTTTTTACTGTACAGTACTAGCTTTGAAGTTGAGGGAGTGATTTTGAGAGAGGAATATCACTCCCCTTTCTCCTCCTTTAGGAGGGTCTCCCTATGACGCTCCATTGAAAAATGTTCTATCAATTTGAGTGTCAATGACTGGATCATAATGCCTCACACTTTGGTGGAAAGGTGAGAATCGAGGGAAATCTCTCATGATGTTTATACTTTGGTAAGAACATTTGAAGCGCAGAGTGTCCTTGCTTTCAAATATTTTTTCATTTCTTGCAATCTAGATTCCCCATGTGATGGTGAGGGGAATGGAATTTTAGGCTTTTGTTTCTTTTCCCTTGTGTCAATTTCTTAAGACCTCTTCAAGAGAGGCTTCTTGCCATTTTTTTTTCAAACATGTGATTCCTTCCACTTCACTCCAGACCTGCTTAGTGAAGGGACATATGAGGATGAGATGTACAATCATTTCAAGATCATATTCACATAGAGTGCATATTCCAGGGCCTTCATAGTTCCATTTTTTAATCAAATCCCAGGTTAGGGCTCTATTGTTGAGTAGTAGCCACATAAATATTTTGGCTTTGGCCGGACATTTGAATGTCTAGAGAAATTTACACCACCAGCCTGGAGGTCCCATCGAATCCTTCTATGGCTAGAGTGTTGTATCCATGTCTAGGTTTATAATCACCTAAGGGGTTTGTTGGCTAGAGGAGTCTTCCCTCTTCTTCACTGATGTATACATTGCATTTTCTTAGACAATCAATGAGGGAGGACAAGATCACTACATATTCCYCATTTAGGTACAATTCTATCTAGGTAAGCCATTRTTGTTGTCTTGAGTTAAAAAATTTCCCTATTGCAATTTGACAAGGGGTATAAAATCCCTTTGATATTAGATCAAGGATGAAGGGTAAGGGAAGAAAATGTTGTTCTTTTCTTCCAACCCAAGGGTCAAGGCCAAGTTGTTTCTTTTCTCCTTTTCCAATACTCCAAATTAACTAGTTTCCAATTAAAGGGAAAACCTCAGTGGTGGTTTTCTAGATGATGGAAGAGGATTGGAATTTTTTTTGGGGGGAGCAAATCCAATCTTCAATAGACAAATGTCTGAGGTATTGTTCTTTATGACTTGTGCCCATAATCCCTTTCCTTGAATAAGATGACATGCATTCTTTGTTGTGAGAGATTTGGAGAAATCAATTAGACAATTAAAGATAAAAGTGTACATTTATGTTAAATAAAACTTAACAAAAAATAATAACTTCAAATTATCAATAAACATCCTAGTGAAAAACATTCTCTCCAACTCAATATAGTATATATCTTATTAAATCTTTATGCACATATGTAACACCACTTTTTCGGTTAACAAACTTCGCGGAAATATAACACCCACTCTCGGATTATAAAACAACATACATTTAAGCAAATGAAACACATTTAAACTCAGAGTAAGTCATATAAATTATTGCTATCATAATTTTAAGAATGACATTAACCATAATTCATCTGCACAACAGAATAATTGATAGGTGTTGTGTCCAGAATGTTGATGAACTTATGCACCCACTGTTCTCGAGGAATGTTTCTCCAGGCCTCCTCACAACCTCGCACATGGTCCTTCAGACATCTTTGACCTGTGTATCGAACTTCACATCCTTCTACTTCTTCTGAAAATCACACTGCCATCAAAGTGCGACACTGCATCCAGACCGTGATGTTCTTTTTATGTGTCTCCCACCATCTTGATGGAATTTATTTCAAAGCCTCATCCAGTGCCAACAATCTCTGTTGTACTTGTACAATTTCTTCAAAATTTGATAAGAATGTTTCTAAATGATTTAAACCATCAAATGTGGGCAGATTGCTTACTTCTGTGTCAATCCAGCAAACTTCCTTGCTCAATCTAGCACACCTTCGCATAGAGACTTCATACATTTTTTTCTGTCAATTCTCCAGTGCTTCTTCTAATTCTGATGAACATGCATTGTCACTTCGCCATCTTAAATTCCCATATGTTGTAGGTTTAATGTAATCATGTTGTCTCACTGTCAATTTATATATTATCTAGCTCATATGCATGGTCTTCTTCTCTGATGGGTTATGTGTATCTTTGACCTTCATCGGGATCCATAGGTGAAATGACCCTCAGGACATCACCTTCAAACGACATTCTTCTTTTCTTTAAGTCAACAATAGTGGAATTTTTGAAATCCCAATCAAAGCCTAACAATGCACGATAAGGACAGTTATCATCAACTATCTCAATCACCTCAAAGTCCACAAATTTTCTTACCTCGTCGATGTCCAGAGGGACATGCTCTAGTCTCCCAAAGGGGATTACTACTTGTTGATTAGCCATCCTAAGCCTGATAGGGGAATAAATTAACTTAGGTTTTCCCATCAGTGCCTAGGTCTGCTTCGTCATAACATTTACTTTTGATCCTAAGTCAAGGACCACATAATCTATATCATAATCTCCAATCTGAGCATTAAGGTGTAGTTCCTTATTTTTCCTTCTCTTTTTGGATACTTGATGTACTGCTCTATTCAGCAAAGGGTCTACCTTCCCTTGTTCATACTGTCGGATCAAGTGTTGTAGTTCTTGTATGGCTCTTTCATCCTTAATCAAATCAATGAGTGTATACAAGAATCTAACAAGATTTCTTACCTCTTTTCCTTCTCCCGGTGATGCAGACTAATCAAATTCCAGAGGCATACCACATTCTCTCACTTTTGGTTGTTCCTTTAATGAATAAACCTGATCTCCTCCAAATTCTCTTCTTTCCTCTTCAAATATATGCTTTTCTTTCCTCAGATCAAACTCTGGTGTCTTCTCTGTATTTCTTCTAACCTCTGATTCATCTGTAGTCTTTGTTGGATTCATCCTGTCTTCTTCTATAGAAGTGCCTCCTCTATTGATAACAACGACTCTAGGATCCACTCCACGAGGTTCTGCTAAGATTAATTGTACTTGTGGGTTTCCTCCTCATCTCTCCTGAAGTTTGGCTAACAGCACGGGACAATCTTCGATAACATGTTCAAATGAGTTGCATTAGTTGCAAGTGGTACAAGGATTCGGACAGTCCCTTGCCAAATGTCCTGGTTGTGCACAGTTATAACAAATGATATGACCTCGACCTCGACCCATACCTCCTCCTTGTCCTCTTCCTCTGAATCCACCGTGAGGGTTGAATTTTCCTCTTCACGGGGAGTTAAACTGTGTAGTATTTCCTTCTTGTTGTACTTCGCCTTGAATTCTATATGTGTCTCTTGATATTTCATGCAAGAGGTCATAATCCCTACAATTTTATCATCATGCCCCACAGATTTATAGAATGTGCAGTAAAGGCTGGTAGGTGTCTCGACATATTTTTGCTGTGTAATAGCATTCACCATGGAAATCTCTATTTCTACATACCTCGCACCAAGGTAGAGTAACCTGCTTCAAAGGGCTCGTAGCTCCTAAAGCCAAGTACCCATGGAATAGAGGACAATTCTCCTTGTCATGGCCCTCTGATTTGCATCTGATACACCAAATATCTTCTCTTTTATCTTTTATCTTATCCTTCTTCATATCTTCGACCTGCAGTGATAAGCTAGTTAGTTGACTCAAAATTTGACTCATACCTGAGTTGGACTCTCCCATAGGGGTCGATTCTAGTTTCATGGAGTTCTCCAATGCCTCATCTTGTGAAGCGATCTTCTGTTGCATCAAAGGAACTCTGATGTGGGGTAAGAGGGCATCAATGAACCATTCTTTATTTTGTTCATCTGGAATCTGAAAACTCAAATGACCTATCAGGGTCTTAAACCTCTGATCAAACTCCCAAACAGGTTCATCTACTCTCTGCTTGATTTCTTTCATCTGTGTAATGCACTGTGACTCCAACTTGGGTTTCTTGAATTCAACAATCAGCGCAGTCTTAATGTCATTTAGTGGTTTAGGTTGTACAACTCCTTAGACAAATTTCATGTACCAGCTCAGTGCGCAGTCTCTCAGAGTAATACTAAACTGAGATATCTTAACATCTTCGTCAGTGACATTCTTAATACTCCATACAACTTCACATAAGAACCAATGTTGATCAGGATCTTCAGATCCATCTCCCCTAAAGGTGGGTAACCTCATCTCATATACCATAGATCTTCCTAGGGTTCTTGACTGAGTATGCACTGAACCACTTGTACCAGTGCTCTGAGTGCTCTGATAACTTAGGTTACTTTGGTTACTTAATTTTGCTAAAAGAACAAGAGGGGTAATAGCACTTACTTCAAGAGTCTGCGCAGTTCCTAAAGTTTTTTACTCTTCTCGGTGAGGTTCTTCAGTCTTCCCTTCTTCTACCCTAGCAGACTCTGAATGTTCCTTGTTCAGTAACTCTTTTTCTTCTCCACTGTAGAACCCTTCTTCCTGTGTTGGTGGTTAGTGATTATGCTCAAACAAGTTCACCAAAGGAACTTCTCTAAATGATCTCCCACTGTGAGTGTGTCCAACCTCTGTGTCGTTGTCATTGTCTGAATTCTTGAACATTAGCTCTTTAGTCCAACCGATTATTGTATCTTCAAGATGTCCTTCTCATGCAATAGCATATTGATCTGCAACTTCAAAAAATTCAAACATTTTCCTCTAGGTCCCTTAAAGAAATATCTCTCTTCTTGGATATATGATTCTACTCTATCAATAGCAAGCTCGGTGATGTACCCTCCAATGGTGCTATCAAACCAATGATCAACTGCTCTTGACATGGCGTTATTAACTCTCTTGGCCTTCTTGATCAGCACCGACGTCCAAACCACAGGTGGTCTGAGTTTGATTTCAAACTGGGTATCTGTTAATTTGGCTAGCCACTCATATAGATCCTTATGAATTCCTCCAAACAAAATCTCATGTATATCGGTAAAGATACACTTTCCCAACCAATCCTATGTGCTAAGATTAGGGTTCTTGTTATGGGCTTCTACGAAGTCCTTTTCTTGTTCTTCTATCCACTTCTGAATCTCTGTCTTCGATGGAAACCACCTTGAAATTCCCTCAAGATGATCCCAGTCCTGGCAACAGAACCATTTGTTGGCACAAGGGCAGACCCAGGGTTCAGCTCTAACAGTGCACCAACAAGCCCTAACTACTAGCCCTTTTGACAACACCTGCGAAGCAGATGCAGTCTCACCCGAAGTAGCAATAGGGGGTTGCAGGACATAGGTGTCTACAACCAGGGGAAATGCAAAGTGGGTTCAAGGCAACAACACACATCAACCTGGTTATTCTTTATCATCCTTAATCCTACTGCGTGAACTATATCTCAGATCTAACACAATGATGCAATAACAGTATAACAGAAAGCAGAAGAACACATCAACAATCACACAAAACAACAAGATATATGTGGTTCACCCTTTCCCTAGGGCTACATCCACAGAATTGTGTTTCTTGATATTATATGAAAACATACAGTTCTATCTGCACTCTTAGCTTGCAGATATCTCTTTCTTTCTATTCTTCTCTCCCCTCCCTGCGCACCCAGCTATAGGGTTGATCTTCGCACCCAGCTAAAGATCTTACAACACATACTGCTCTCACAACACAATACTTCTCTCTCAACAATAACAAAAATCACCCATCATAACATAATCAAACCCATCCCAGGTCATATTGACCCTTATTTATACATTACAATGACTCTCGGACAACCTTAGGCCAAAACCTAGGTGTCAAAACCCTAGGTGTCTAAAACCCTAGGTCAACTTGACCCATGTTTTTCGGGCTTCACTAGCCTGTCTTTCCTTCTTTCTTGCAAGGTGCTCCAAATCATCCATTGGTGGATTTTTCCTCTTGCTGAGTTGTCCACGATTCATCTTCCTTGTTGATCTGTCTTCCTCGATCTCCCTGTCCAATAGCTTTCTTTCTCTTACTTCGCTCTGTCTTTTCTGCTCTTTTGGCCACTTCGACCCAATCTCAGTCAATGTGTTTTCCACGCAGTTCGTACTTCGCACTTCTTTCCTTAATCTTCACAACCTTCCATAACCAAGGGCCAACTGTAGCTACAAAAATATGAAGAAGAGGATTGTGATTCAAAATCCAAAATGTCACAAAGCCTTGAAGAAACAAAAAAAACATCATGAACCTACAGGTTCAATCTGGAGAATCAAGAAGGATGGAAGAAGTGGTGAGAATCCCGCTGAAGAAAAAGGAATAAAATTGTAAAGAGCTAGAATCCAAATTTGTTTCCTTAAGAAAGGAACTGGAGAAAACAATTATTAAGTTTAATAAAAGTTTGAAATTTGAAAAGAGTATTGGAATATTAGATGATATCATCAATTGTAAAAGGTATCCATTCATTAATATGGGTCTTGGATATGATGTTGTTGTTGCCTCCCCACCTACACCTGTCCTTGCTACAACCAAGGAAGTTTTATTTGTTGCAAGTGGAGTTCAGACCGGTTTTCCGGAAGAGAAACCTACTGTTGATTTTATCGAACAAATTGATTAGTTGCATGTTCCTCACATGGAATAATTTGACCATACATATGACATTTTTGTTGATGTGTTAGATTGTTTTACTCTTGTAAGTGAACCTTATTGAGACAAGGAATGGCTATATCCTCAATCAAGCATTTTCGAATCTCATTAGGCTGGGTGATATAGTCGGGATTATCACCCTAGGCTTATAGTCCACTCAAAAATATCTATCCTCCCTCAAGAAATAATTTCTTGGGCTTGATGTTATTATGAAATCTATATGTTTTGTTGTAAAATATAATTTAAAATATAAAAAAAAAAATTGTAAATGAAGTTTATAACAGTTGAATAAATAAATAAAATATAACATACATATGAAAACTCAATACACAACAAGTCTCAAATTGAGAAGAAATGATAAAATGATTTTATTGATATATTTTTTGAGTTACAACCAAGTTTCTCTTTACAAACCCATGCGAGGGTTTGGACAAGAATTAGGATGAGAAGTCTAAGATGTAAATTTGAATCATACATAGACAACTGGCATCTCAAAGAAAAAGAATAAGTCTGGAAATAAATTGGATCAATCCAAGATACAAGTGCATCATGCTCTTGATTCTCCAAAATAACATCAATCGGTAATGAAACTGGCTCCACAACTTCTAATTAAAACTAAACAGGCTATCAATATGAATGAATGGCCATTGGAGAACTTCACAAGTCTATGCTTCCCAATCCTTTCTTTTTCCACCTTTAGAGTAACCATGTTAGCAATAAGATAACTTAACTCTAAAGAAACTCAGAAATGAATAAATTAATAAGTATTCTCACTTGAGGCATGAACAAACCTTATCACAAGTATATCTTTGTATTTTCTCATATCTTCTGTGTCCTTGGTCTCTTCCTTTTATTCTTCAAAAAGTAGTTCAAGTGGTTCAACTACCTTTTGTTATGTATTTAAATAAATTTAGTTAAGATAAGACAATTTTATTTAAGATAAGGGTAAATGATAATAACTAATAATTAATAGGTGGAGCCCCTATATGTATTTATTAATTTTATTTTCAACATTCCCTTGTTTCTTGATATTTTAATCTTCAATAATGCACATATCAACATAAAAATAAATATAAAAAACAATGAATGTAATCATGCCACGTCATAAAAAAAACTTGTATCTCCCAAAACATCATAAAGGTGTGATATAAAAAGACCAGAGCAATGAATGACATGAAATTATAAATGATAAAGGAGTAACGAAAATGGATTTGTAACTTATGAAAAATGTTATAGATAAAGGAATGCATGATAATATGCATGTTCACAATCCATTGCAATCAATTCTATTAATAACGTGTATCCTCTTCATTTGAAGAAGTTTCATATAAACATACTTTATAAACCATTTTTCATAATTCAATTATGTGAACATTTGATTTATCCATACAATATCTACAAAACAATTCTATAAATATAATAAGCTACACATACATCATCTTGTTGATTATAATAATGTCATGCAAAACTGTCTTTTTTACAAGTGCTCTTAAAAAGTTTATTTTAATCAATCACATTAAGAAGGGGAATTATTTCATGAATTTTTTTAATGAATTTTTTTGGGGATATTTGGGAATAACTTTTGGAAAATGGTATAATATGAAGAGAAAATGTCATGTTTATATAAAATACAAATAAACAAACCTTCCATCCATTTTATAAAAATGCATTGCATTTTATTAACAATTTGAAATTTCATTATCCAACTAATATATTTACTATAATCTCTTTAATGCAAATCCAACTATCAAAGATTATGGTTGTTCCGAGTTTATTATAAAACATGAACCAAAACAATCAAATGACTAGAGTATGAATTGGAGTAATCTTGCTGAAGATAAATACAACTTTTTAGGCGATATCATTTATGTTAACCATAATTTCAAAGGGATGAGGTGACCAACAAATGCATATACACACCTTGTTTATTTTAAACCAAACATGAAAGGTTTGAACATAGTTAGTGTTTGAAACCCATATAACCAAACGACCATACAATAAATAATCCCTTTAAGAACAAATTTTATCAATGAAGGTTCGAACTTGAAACCCCATGCTTGGTTGAAAAAACAATAGCTCATGTCAACTCTTAAACTCAATCGAAAAAACAATTATCTTTCGTATAACTATGAGTTCAAAAATAAAATTACACTCGAAACAAAATAAGGGTTAATAATAACGTTGGTTGTGTAACAAAAATAATTTGGAACCAATAATATGGGTATGGGTTCGAAAGCCAAAGATCACACTTAGAATAATGTTTGAATTCAACAAGAACCTCTTTTGGTTGTATAACTAGAGCCAACATCCTGTACAAATTTACTATATTTATTCAAACATCCATACAAAAAGAGGCAAAGTTTGTGTGTATATTTATGCATATATACAACTTCAATCTTAGAATTCAACATAATAACCACATCCAATACGACCAATGTGGCTCGAAACCATGTTTTTTTTATCTATAATATAAGATGATGTCTTTGATATCAAATGGGTTTAGTTTCAACGACCATACAGAGAGCCAAAGACTGATAAAATTGAAGAAAAATGAAAAGTGAACATAAATGAAAATGAATAAGTTCAACAAAGTGTTATACCAATTTCTTTTCTTCGCAAACATAAATCCTTGAACAATTACTCCATAGAAAAATCCGAGAATGAGAGAGACACTCAAAACCAGTTAAAAACCAGAGCCATTATTAAATTATTGCTTTTCAAAATGCATGCATAAGATGTTCAACAAACTATCGAGTACACACTTGGCCTTTCTTCCTTTTTAATACTAGGGTTGCGTCATAAACAGTTGCTACAACTTCCTAGAGTAGTTCTTCCACGCTATCTTGAGCTCTTCTTTCTCCACGGTATCAACAGAACCAAAATGACCAAAAACTAGAGAAATTGAGGTGGTTAATCGTGAGGGTATTATATTAATTTTCCACATACTTATGAATTGAATGTATGACCATCCCATCACGTTTACCTGCAAACCATAACTCATATGTACATGCCACTTCAACATTTCAAACTATTCACATGATCTTTTAATAAATACATTGTATATCTCATGCCACACAAACCAATAATAAGATTGATACCCTATGCCATGTCAACTCGTAATCATGCACTCAAACACCTTTTAACCATTTCCATAAACCTCGTCAATTCACTATCATAACTAATCATTTAAGCACATATACTCATGCAAATAGGGTAAGACATATGTTGATTTCACATTCAATCATATGCAATATGTAATCATATGCAAGATGTAATCATATGCAATATGTGCTATATATTATATGCTATGTAAAATACCCAAGTTTTAATCATATGCACCACATCATATATCAAACCAAAGTTTCCAAAAAAAAATTCCATAAGTTTAATGCCTATCATAAGGACATAACCTTTTGTTCATCACCATTGTTGCAACATAAAA